>LRSR01010411.1:0-14374 GCA_001579985.1 Hypsibius dujardini | reverse complement strand
CAGACAGACAGACAGACAGACAGACAGACAGACAGACAGACAGGCAGGCAAGCAGGCAAGCAGGCAAGCAGGCAGGCAGGGAGGCATATGAACGGACAAACGGATAGACAGATTGATAAAGAGACGCGCAATGTAACTCACTCACTTTTAGAAATGATCACTTTCTGGTCAGACATCATTTTCCGCTGCATAACCCACCAAGAACTGCCTGCGCCGCTGTTCAATCTGGTCGATCAGGCCGCTATCCGCGAGCTGATGAATAAGTACTCAGACGCCATCCGCCAGGAACCGCACTCTGACCCCGATCACGCCTCGAAGAACCCAACGACCGCGGAAAAGCGAATGTCCACGCCCAGTTTTCACTCCCTTCAGCTGGCGATGCAGCATCCCGTGACGATGCCGCCGACCAAGCCGCTCGTTCGCGAGACCATGATATGGGACTAGGAAAAAAAACAACTCGAAAGTAGCTAGAATTCCTCAAACCGTGTTCTTTCTTTCTATTTATTTCAGTCACTAACAGTCTTGTCGGTCAGATTGATTAATTGATATCAATGAAAATATATGCGCGTTGCTGCCACTGACTCCATTAACTCTGTCAGACAGGCAAAGTAACCGAGAGTAAAAGGACGAAAGGAGGATGAGAAATAAAGACAGAGACAGAGACAGAGAGACAAAGAGACAGGGAGAGACAGACAGACAGAAAAACAAGTAGACAGACAGACAGACAGGTCGACAGACAAACAAGTAGACAGACACGTACACAGACGCATAGGCAACGTACAGACCGACAGACAAATAAACAGGCACGCACCGCGGATCAACATAGCCTTCATGTACACATAATCATGCCTGCATGCCTACGCGACTTCAGGCAGGCAGACAAAAGGCGGACATACGTTGTGTCAGGCAGGCAGACAAAAGGCGGACATACGTTGTGTCAGGCAGGCATGACGACAGCCAGACCAGTACGATACGTTATCCAGACAAAAAAACATGACAGACACCTGAGATTTCTGAAGCCGTGTTTCTTCATTATTTACCGCAACTTAAGCAACAGTCAGATCATCGATTAATTGATTCCTCAGCGGGGGAATCTCAACGATAAAAACACCCCACGAACGAACACTTGAAACATTGAAAATCATGGGTCCAATACTTCAGGCGACGACGACGAATACATCAAGTGGGATACGGTATGGAGCCAACCAAAACAAAAGCATCCAAAGCCTAGTTCAGATATACAACAGCGAAGGAGAAAAAAAAACTAAAAAAAGGCCAATCTACAGCAAAGCGGCGGTTCGATTAACGTCTTTCAGGCAGGTAGTGCGCGAGTTCGGTAAACGGATCAGTAAGCCAGAAATACGTTAGAAGTATACGGCAACAGAAGATTGCGTCGCGTGTTTTGGGTGACCATTGGCGTGTATGGAAGAGATGTAATATTCCCCCGAGTAAGTTCTTCAACGGCGGTAGGGATGGTAAGCTTGCGCGGCGCCACGTCCTCGAGTACCTGCAAACAACAAACCAGAATGTCAAACAAGAACAATATCCAGACACGTTTGTCTCGATCCGGCATATGTCTGCCTGTCAGTGTGTCTGAGCTGCTATTCGAAACCGTTGGAACAGACATATCTCCGACTCAGGCATACTTTCAAACAGAGCAGCATCTGTCTGTTAATGCCTGACTGTCTGTGCATCCATCTGCCTGCCCTCCTGTCTGTCTATCCATCTGGCAGTCTATCCGTCTGCCTGTTGGTCTAACGACCGATCAGTCTGTCTGCCAATCCGTTTATCTATCTGCCTGTTTGTCTAACAATCCATCAGCCTGGCTGTCCACCCATCTGCCTGTTTGCCGAACGTTCTACCAGTCTGTTTGTCCATCCGTCTGCATGTCTGTCTAATGATCAACAGATCTGGCAGTCCATCCGTCCGTCTGCCTGTGTCTCCGCCTGATTATTCTGTTCAACTCTCCATAGTACCCACACGTACCAGCATCGCCGCCTCCCCTCGCGATTCCCCCCGGCGGCGGCGGCAGTCCTCCCCGCACCACCGCCCCACCTCGACCGACTCCCTGGCTGCTGGCCAGCGTCGTCTTCCCGTATCCACCTCCGGCATCGGGTGCCGAGTAAGGCGCCGCCTGCTGTTGCGGTGCATACCCTCCGTAAGCGGATGCGGAACCATTGCCGGCCGGGGCGCCGTACGACGAAGGGTACGCGGACGCCGACTGCTGCTGCGGAGCTCCACTCGGTGCGGCCGGGTAGCCCGACACTCCGCCGGGGTAGGATTGGGCGGCCGCGCCGTTTCCTGCCTGGGCGCCGTTGCCAGCGCCGAGATAGCCCGAGTAGCCGCCGCCACCACCGGAAGGTGCAGCCGCAGACGTCGCAGAATCGGGGTAGGGATAGTTGTACTGCGGTTGCTGCTGCTGCTGCGCTCCCGTGTCGTAGCTTCCGTAGCCTGTGGGGCGAAAGGGAGTGAAGATTGCAAAGAGTCGGCAAGTCAATGTGCAAGTCAAAAATACAAATGCCGCACGAGGGGGAACGTGACAGGCACTCAACCATGACTCTGGGAACAATTTCCGCCTCGTCTGACGCTCGTGGAGTCAAAGCCAACTTCACAAGTAACATAAAAGGCGTTCTATGGTTTGCCTCAAGGTCTCCGAGCTTTGACATGAGAACGTAAACTTTTTTCGACCATTTAAAACATAATCGCTTACCGGAAGTGCCATACTGGCTCCCGTAGGGATCAGTTCCTGGTGGACCATAGCCGCCGCCTTGCTGTTGCTGAGGCTGCTGCTGCTGCTGGCCTGACCAGGGTTGCTGTTGCTGTTGCTGCTGCCACGGAGGCTGCTGATCGTACGAGCCTATGGAAGCAAACAACCAAATCAGCATTCTGGACGTTACACTCATGCCTGCCTAAACTTGTCTGACCCGTATCCATCGTGACTGAATGATCATCACCGATTTGCATATCTGTGATGTTCTGTCGTTGTCCGTAACTGTCTGAATAAAATTAGTCTGTCTGAAGCGCCCTTTATGCACAGCGATTGTCTACCTGCCTTGTGCCCTTATTGAAATTAGTATCTGTTTGTCTGTCTTGTTTGGTAACCGAACTTGTCTCTGTCTGAGTAACTTGATCTATCCCGTCTTGCCTGTACCAACTCAGTCAACAATTGTGTGCCTGTCCAAATGATGTCTGGATTCAAAACGGTTGCCTGAACTGAGGTCTATCTACCTGCCTGTGCCTGTCTAAGTGATTTCTGTGTCCAAAACGGTTGCCTGAACTGAAGTCTATCTATCTGTCTGTTTGTCTGGCTGTTTGTCTGGCTCGGGTATTCCTGTCTGCCCGAACTGGTCTATATGCTTTTAAACGATCGGAAACCAACCTTGTCCGCCATATGAGGGCTGGGAATGTTGCTGCTGCTGCCATGGCTGCTCATATCCACCACCCCCGCCACCACCATAGCCGCCGCCGCCTCCAGAGTACGAGTTGTCTCCCCCGTAGCCGCCCCGGCCGCCACCACGACCACCGCCCCGTCCGCCACGACTGGCGTCGCCGCCGCTCGCACCCGGTCCACCAGTGGCTCGCTTAACCTCAACCTACCACAACAGTTGCATTAGCACCGAAAAGCACCCTTAAAACCTTGTATGTGTCCAGAAAAAGGAGTTGGTGAAAGTATCATGACTGAAATTAAATCTGACAGCCGCTCATGCAGTCCGGCCTATTTTGCTCATCTTTACTAAAGCCAACAATTTATGCGTAATTAATTTAGCCCGGCCATTTCAGTTTAATAGCAACCTCCTCACAGACAGACAAGACCATGACAGCGTACTACAGACAAATTAACCCAGCCGCTCATGCAATCCGGCATGTTTTCCCATACTCGGCACACCTATTTCAACGCTAAAAATAACTCAATTAACCGAGCCCGGATTTGTTCCGAAACTTCCAGACATAGACAGTCATTCAGACATAGACAGTCATTCAGACACAGACAGTCATTCAGACACAGACAGTCATTCAGATACAGACAAATCTGCCCCAGGCTAAATCTGCTGAATGATTAAAATGGCCCAAGAATGCTAGTTTCAGTTGATGTATTAAGGTACACAGGAATTAACTTTAAACTTGCCCTACATGCAAATATAATGAGATTCCAAGACAGTATGTGATGGGGTGAATGAAGGCGTAAGTAGACGTAGCTAAAGCAGCTATTACAAACCTTCTTATTTTGTATGGACATGTACTGTTCACTGGTAGCCCTTTCAACCGCATCGTCAGACTCGAATGTTACAAATCCAAAGCCTATATGCCGGGAATGATAAATAACGGACACACATCACGTGAGGTACTGTGGAAACTATGGCACGCCATCAGAGACATATTCCTATGGCACGCCGCCAGCGACATAATGCTATGGCACGCCGTCGGAGACATATTCCTATGGCACAGCTCCGCGAGCCACATCCCCCACTTGGGGGGAAGGGAACTCGTTCTGATTGGCGATTAATATCGCGAGTCGGTAAGGTAAATCAGGTGAATAGATCAACTGATCAGGTGATCAGTTGCCGCTACATGTGGCCGGTCGTTTACCATCACCACAATGATGGCTGAAAGCTAAGTTTGACATCTTCCACAAAAGGGGCCGATGGGCTGGAGAACACGATTCTACTCTACGCGTTGATTAATAATACTGCGATACTAAAGTAAATCATTGAAGAAATTGACGCAAGGGAAAGATTTCACGGTAAGGCACTATTGACGGATTCCGCGTCCTAAGTCTTCTCTAAACTAAAAAATCACACCCAAAATGTGCCTCTACGCGACCGGCCTCAGAGTACGAAAGTAAGACACACTATCCGAAATGTTAAAAATCTTGTGCCCTGACTCAACATTTGAATCACAGAAGTAGCAATCAAGTACAGCCGTCAAGGAAGACCACAGACACCCCTTCCCATCTGACAGACAAATGAAAGCACAGAGGTGAAGAACCGATTTCAGGAGCTGAGAAGCGTTTAAAAGGACGTCTAGGGTACAAAATCTAGTCAACAGTCACTAAAAAAGACGTGCCTAATCTGTTCCTTGACTACAACTCTTCCATCGTGTCTCCAGCCATCGAGCCCCGTTACGAGTAAAATACTTAACAGAAGTAGACGGACCACCACTCAAGCTACTTCACTCGTACCTTTTGAACGTTGCGTGGTTTGATCGATCATCACAACGGCATCGCGGACCTGGAAGGAGAGGAGCGCATGTGTCTATCATTGCTTCTGTGGAGGACGTCGCAAAACTCACCGGACCGTACGCCTGGAAACTGGCCCGTAGTTCCTGCTCCGTGCAGCCAGCCGGCAGACCTCCGACAAAGATCTTGCACTGATTGCTCACCAGGGCCGGTCGGCCTCCGGCGAAACCGCCGCGACCTCCACCGCGACCGCTGTCGAAGCCGCCGCGGCCACGAGGAGGTCCGCCGCGACCACGTCCACCGAATCCGGCATCGCCATAGCCCTACACACATGCACAAAAAAAAGAACTGTAATTCTGTTTACGACAGACAATTTTGTCGTTAGCAAAACACACGCACTAATGGAAGACGGAATGAATTATTCAATCATATTAAATTGGTTAATTTAAATTATTTAAAATTAAATTAATTAAATTAGTTTAAATAATTTAAACTTAAATTAAATTAAATAAAATTAAAATTAATTGTGGCCAGAGACAAACAAACACCGCACAAAATGCAGGATTGGATTTTTCTCAACGGCTTCAATCATTTCTGCCTCGTCTGACGCTCATGAAGTCACAGTGAACTTCAGGAGTAACATGAAAGGCAGATTTCAAGTCGAGAATCTCCCACAGCAAAGAAAGCGACCAGTTTACACCTGAACCAATTCAAAACATACAAAAGTTCAGGGTGTTTACACCGGATCTGCAAATGAACGTATAATCCAGTCAGCAGCCAGAAAACTTATTTTAAAAATTAATAATTAATAATTAGTGCAATTTTAAAAAATTAATTGGGTAAAAAAATAATTTAATAAAACTCTCGGCGACCAATTTCGACACGACAAGCCAAAGACAAAAAGAAAATTTAAGCGTTGTATCACATAAAGCACTGGAACAAGAAAAGCAGAAATCGATTTACAAAGTTCAAGGAACTTTTCAACAATGGAGGCAAGGCAATTAAATAAACACATGGCCGAAACCTTAAACTGATCGATGTAACGCCTACCAAACAAAATACCAATGGGAACAACTCCTACCACACGCGTTACAGCGTACGCGTAACATGAGATCAGTTTAGAGTTTTGGCTAGGGGTGTACAGAGAAACAAACGGCTTGCGCCTCAAAATGAAAATCCTCCTAAAAATGGTCCTTTTTCGCTGATTTAATTTCCCCAAGCAGTTATGAAAAATTAATACTTACACCGCGGCTTCCCCCTCCGCCGAATTTGGACTGCGGGGCTGGTGCAGCGTCTCTGCCAACACAGTTCTTCACATCGACCTAAAAACCCCATAAAAAATTCCCCGATCAACCAAACGTGCCTCAAATTTCGTTTTCAAGCCCCACTGCCCATTTTCTTACAGCTTTGCCATCGATGACGTGGGTTCCCGGCGGGGAAGAGAGGACCTGGCCGGCGGAAGCGGGATCCGCGTAGGTGACGAAGCCAAATCCGCGTGGCTTCCCGTCCTTCTCCTTCATCACCACACTGTCCTTGATCTGGCCGAATCGGGCGAAGTAGTCCGTGAGACTAGCTAAAATCAAGGAAAGAACCCTGATTAGCGGCGATTCGGGATACCGAGGCGATCACACGCCAAAGTGACGGCGTCCATTTTGTTTGTATGCATTGCGCGGACTGTGGCTTGAAACGGGCCGGCCGTTGCAGCTTTTAAGCACCGGCCCGATTAAAACACCTGGCTGTCCTACCATCAGTGGTGATGTAATTCAGTCCTCCAATGAAGATTTTTCCAGGCTCGCTGTCCCGCATTTTGGTTCCTGTTGTTTGGAAGAGTTCAGGAAATGATTATAAATCCAAACAGGGTGCGGATGAAACTGTGTGTAAGAAGGAGAAAAAAAATCCAGCGAAAGAAAATGCGATTCGAACAAATTCAGGAGCTCCACTGTTACGCTCGATTCCAATTCCAGCAAAAAGGAATAATTACCCTTTCACACAAGCAACAGTGATGGAATCAGTCACCGTATGCACTGCGTCACCTATGGGCCTTCATGTTATCTGGGTTACATTCATTACTTCACATAGCCAGCAGGAGGCGCTTGACTCAAGCGGCTTGAAGGCAGCTTCACATCCGCTTGGAAATCCACTTCCAAAAGTGGAGCAGCGTACGACAGTAGTGATACGTGATACGACACTACGTTAATACGCTGGGGCCGTGCAACGGGCAAGTAGGCGGAGCGAGGGGTTTGTTTATTGAAATTTACGTTTTCCATGAATCTTTCTTTTTACCTCGCTCGCATTTCGGCATCGGGCGTCCGATTTTCATCCGCTTTTTTTGAATTCAAGAGGTCAAGAGGCGCATTCGGGACCGAAATAGGCATAAGCAAAAATTATTGCGGCTGCGAATTGTAGACGAGAATTCATCCGATTTCTCATCTTTGGCAGTGCCTTCAACTATGGACAGTGGTCTCCTCTCCGAAGACGGTTCCGCGATGGGTCGGTGGGACCAGCCGGATCACGTGGCCGTAGAGAAGTTGCGGTGGAAGGTTAAAATGCTGGCCAAAACGGTGAGTCCCGACACATCGATCACGGCGACCAAACGTGACAGCTCATACGTTGATTGACTGATTTCCCTAATGTTTGGTCGTGGTTGATTGACTGATTGACTGATTTTCCTAATGTTTTGACATGGTTGATTGTTTGATTTCTTTAATGTCTTAACGTGGTTGATTGAAACTTTCCTTTTTTCCAACGGTGGTTTTTTATTGTTGTTTTGACTGTTTTCTGCTAAGTGAAGCAAATCATAGCTTCGGTTGTGCGGTTGATTGGTTGCTTGATTAGTATTGTAATTATTTTATCTTCTCAGGGTCGGTACGGAGCAGCGGAGTTTTGGATGGATAAAATAGCATGTCTTTCGGATTACAGTGAGTTTTTTTTCTTGTGGAACAGTGTTTTCTCTTCAACGTGACAGATCGTACATCGTGTTTTTTCTCTGTTATCCACTCAGGAGATCTTAATGACTTTTTCGATATGTGCGAGTATTTACTGTTGGACGGGCAGCATGCGGCATGCCAAAGTCTGATTGAATCCCGTGGCCTCCACAAGGTATGAAAATAGCAAGAGCAAGGGTGCAAAATAAGGATACATTGGGCCGTTCCTGAAACCGACATTTACGTCTTGAGAAGTCGTTATTAAAGATATTTTTCATAGACGAAGCCGGAATTTGCTTATCTTCTTGGTCGATCTCACGTAAGCTACACCGGTCTTCTATCTGCCTGCCTGTCTATTTGTCTGCCTGTCTGTCTGCGTGTCGGTCTATCTATCTGCCAGTGTGTCTGTCTGTCTGTCTGCATGTCTTCCATCTTGTCTTTCTGTCTTTTTGTCTACGTACCGGTCTATCTGTCTGCCAGTCTGTCTGTCTGTCTGTCTGCATGTCTACGTACCGGTCTATATCTGCCAGTCTGTCTATCTATCTGGCAGTCTGTCTATCTGCCTGCATGTCGGTCTGTCTGTCTGTCTTCCATCTTATCTGTCAGTCTCTATCTGCGTACGGGTTTATCCATCTGCCAGTCTGTATGTCTGTATGTCTGTCTGCCTGCGTGTCGGTCCGTATGCCTGTATGTTTATCGGTCTGTCTGTTGGTTCGCTACGTGTTTGTGTCTACGCGCCAGCTTGCTTGTATGTCTGTTTGAATGTTTATCCTGCTATGCATTGTTACGGTGTCTAAGTCTGTCTTCTTATCTGTGTACTGTTCAGTCAGTCTAATTGTTTAGGTATCTAACTCGATGTGATTTTTATCGTTGTGTCTGTCTACGGCGCTGTCTGTCTGACATTTAAATTGCCCAGACAGCTTTTCATAGTTATTCCTTACTAATATAGTTTGCAAATGGAGAACTTGACGACGCTTTGAAGGCCTTGACTGGGTACGTTCCCTCCAGTCAGACGACACAGACACACCTGTCGGACTACACCGCCCTGGAGGAGGACGACCAAATGTCCATCGATGGGGACGTCATGATGCGAAACCCCGGTGAATCGTTCTCGGTCTCAACGGGACATGACGATATTGTACGTTCGTAGCGCCAGTCATGATTTGATAGCTACCGTAAGCGTCAGTGTCAAGTATTTCTTTCCTCAGTACCTCTCAGCGATCCAAGTGTTACGCGGAAAGATTTACGACCGACTGGACAACCAACAAATGGCCTGTGCGGCATACCTTCAGGTATCTTCGGTCTGCCTGACTATCTGTCTGCCTGTATGTTTATCTGTCTGCCTGTTTGTCTGCCTGTTTGTCTGCCTGTCTGTCTGCCTACCTGCCTGCCTGTCCGCTTGCCTGCCTGCCTGCCTGCCCGCTTGCCTGCCTGTTTTGTTCGTATGTCTGTTCACCTGCCTGTCGTATCTCATGATCGGTTTATTCTGTTCGTTGGTTTCATCATAGTCTTATCAATTTCAGGCACTGGACCTGGACCCGTTTTCGTCGGACGCATTGGACTACCTAACGTCTCGGCATGCCATTCAGACAAACGAACGCAAGCGGCTGATGGATGAAGTAGTGCCGCGGATGAAACTCGGTGACGACCCGGGCGAGCATTCCCTCCCGGAGGCGATCTATCTCTCGAAGCTCCAACCGGATTATAACTTGCGGGGGGAGGATAAAGTAGCGTGGCGAAAATGGGAGCATTCGGCGTTCGCTTTAAATCCGGATTTCTTGCTGACGAAGGCGGAGTTTTTGTGCGTACTTGTTGCTGTAATTGCCTGTTCAGCGATGATCCGTGAATGGGTTTATTAATTGATTGATTGGTTTGTATATAACTTTGTTTTTCGAATTATTCCTTTCCAGGCTAGGGAGAAGGGATTATTCTGCGGCTCTTCAGTGCACCAACCACATCATGAAACTCAAGCCGTTCTACCGGAACGCCCTGCCGGCGCACATTTCCGCACTCGTGCATTTGGACCGGCGGAGTCAGCTGTTTGATCTTTCCCATCGCCTCACGCTGCTGTATCCGGGGGAAGTGGAAACGTGGTACGCGACCGCGGCGTACTACTTTATCTGTGGCGGAACGGACATGACCAGGCGATACTTGGCCAAGGCAATCGCAATGGACAAGAGCTGTGGTTATGTCTGGCTACTGTATGGGCATTCCTTCTCTCGAGAACGAGAGCATGAACAGGCACTGGCCGCTTACTTTCACGCCGTCGACGTGATGAAGGGGTAAGATGGAAGACAGACAGACAGACAGACAGACAGACAAACAGACAGACAGACAGACAGACAGACAGACAGACAGATAGATAGATAGATAGATAGATAGATAGATAGATAGATAGATAGATAGGCAAACGATGTCATTGAATGGTTTTTAAATCGAGGTATGTTCTTTCCATCAGCTCGTCTTTCCCCTATCTTTACATTGCTCGAGAATACGTCAGGACGAACAATTTCGGCTTGGCTGAGAAATTTTACGGCGAGGCACGCGACCTCGCACGAGATGATCCCATCGTTCTTTATGAGGTCGGAGTAATGCAGATTAAGAAGTCTGAGTACGTACATCAGTTCAAGCTCAACCTTGTTTATTGTCTGCATTGACCGTTCTTCTAGTTGTTCATCGACTTTACCGATTCGGCAATTGTTATCCCCCAGGTCTAAAGCAGTTACTGTAAACGACGCTAAGAAGGAGCTATTAAAGGCGGTGGATAACCTCAAACTTTCCCTGAAGATTGTGAAGGCCGACTCGAATGAGCAGAAAATGATGGACTCGGCGCTAGAGTCCATTCTTGAGTCCCTGGCGGCTGCCTATATGAAACTCAAGTATGTTGCCTGTGATCTCACGACAATTGTCGTCTGACACTGTCTGTCTGTTTGTCTGTCTGCCTGTCTGCCTGTCTGTCTGTCTGCCTGTTTGTTTGTCTGTCTGTCTGTCTGCTTGTCTGTATCTGCTTGCCTGTCTATCTGTCTGTCTGTCTGTCTGTCTGAACGTTCGCCTCTCCCTAAGCCTGTTCCATTTCCTTTCTAGGGAAGGCAAGGAGGCGCTCTACTACGCCACGCTGGCCTTCCAAATCACCGCCAAAAACAGCGTCATTCTCAAGCTCATGGGGATGGCCCATGTCCTGCTCGGTCACATCAGCGACGCCGTGGACGCGTTCCAACGCTCCCTGGCCGTCAACAAAGACGACACCATGACCAAGAAGATGCTGAACGAGGCCACCGAATTCTTCGCTAAAGAAGGCCTCGCAGCCGAAATGGGCGCGCTGGATCTGGGTGTCGCGCGGAAGATTCGCTCCGCCAAGGGTCCCATGACCGACAGTTCGCGGTTGTCTATCAAGCGGGCTTCCTCGATTAAGCGAAAGAACTCTTTGGTCACCACGACGGCGCAGAAGGGTACCCCAGAGGTGGCAGACAGCTCCGCTATGGACATGTCCGTTTCGATGGAGGCTAGCACGTCGGCGGAACCGAGTTTTATGGGCGATTTTCAGCCCATGATCGTGGCGAGGGAGGTGACGCTGCTGGATAGCGGCGCTGTAGATGAGTCACTTGTGCACGTTTTTAATTCTCTGTCTTAATGGCTCTCCACGCTTTCCCTTCATTGGAAAACCATGTGGAACAGTTGCGTTTACCATTCGACAAGTAGTGTTTCCGAGTCGAGCAAACAAGATGGCCATTGCGAACGGAATCTATCGCCAATCAAACAGCCTTATTGATTGTTTGCTTGATTCAATGTCCGCTCACCGTTCCTATTGGATAGGAGCGGTGAGAACATAATCGTTCCAACTTCGGAACAAACGTTCACTGTTCGCGCACAGTTCCTTTCGGACATGTGAGCGCTCGCCTTGCGAACAGAATTGTTCCCCATTCAGAACAGACAAGTTTACTGTCTGCTTACCGTTCCTATTGAATAGGAGCGCTCCCCTTGAGAACATAGTCGTTCCAACTTCCGAACAAGACGTTCCCTGTTCGCGCACAGTTCCTATTGGATAGGAGCGCTCCCCTTGAGAACATAGTCGTTCCAACTGCCGAACAAAACGTTCACTGTTCGCGCACAGTTCCTTTCGGACATGTGAGCGCTCGCCTTGCGAACAGAATTGTTCCCCATTCAGAACAGACAAGTTCACTGTCCGCTCACCGTTCCTATTGAACAGGAGCGCTCCCCTTGAGAACCTAATCGTTCCAACTTCGGAACAAACGTTCACTGTTCGTGCACAGTTCCTTTCGGACATGTGAGCGCTCGCATTGCGAACGGAATCGCTTAACTCCCTTCGGACAGACGCGTTCGCTGTTCGCTCATCGTTCCAACAGAACAGAACAGAACAGGCACTTCCTTTCTGCTTTAGATTCCAATAGCATTGCTCGACAACGCAACCGCGTCGAAGTTTCGAACACTTTCTCGTTCACATTTAACTTCGATTACGCCCATGGGTCAGGTCAAACAAGTATTGCATCAACACATGGGCGAATGAGAACGTCGCGCTCCACAGCTGACAGCTAAATTTAGCCGATTTCAGTCGCGGTTTATGCTCTTACATTTTGTTGAAAGTTAAACAAGGCCCTGTTGACTCAAGAAATCTTTTGACTTAACATAAATTTAAATTTAAAATTTAAAAAAACCCGATTTAGCATTTCAGTTTGGATTTTTAAATTAAGTTCTCGAAAATGCAGTATGTTCTTCTTCTTGAGTTCATCGCAACGTGGTTCTTCCTCCTCAGCAGTCCCGCCCTCGGAGGGTTCAACCGTTCCATGCAAAGTCTTCCGCCACCGCGCGACATGACCTTCGAGAGACCCACTCGCAAAGCCCCGCCCACCACTACAACTCCCAGCACCACTAGCAAGACCCTCCCACCGGAACCAGACCCGATCACACCAGTCCCGAGTATCGAAATTGTCGCATCACTGCCGAAGTTATCCGTCGACAAGGTTAGACCATCATGTCTGGCCGTCGCTAATGCCAACGTAACGAACCAACGCAAAGTCGGCCTGACCGGAGGAGGGACCGGAGGAGGGACGACCCATCCGAGGGTGGCATCCCGACTGATTGTCTTGAAGCCGGGGAAGAACATCCACTGCAGCAAGACAAGGCAAGTAGTGTCTGAATTTAAATGTCTGTGCTTTCGGTAGAAATATCCATGTCTATGAATTGTCTATATCTATGAATGTCTATGTCTACAAATTGTCTATGTCTATGAATTGTCTATGTCTATGAATGTCTATGTCTATGAATGTGTTTATGAATGTGACTTTTTGTGATGCTTTAAATGAAATGAAAATGTACAGGCAGGAGACATCCGGCCTGGACTGCCCGTGTGCCGTGCCGGGCGCACGCTGTGCGCCGGCCAATTCGGTCTGCTCGTTGTTCGCGGCGGATTTGGCTACCTGCGGCTGTAACATGGGAACGAGTTTCCGGAAGGGAGCTCGGTGCGAGGTGAACAACACGAATACAATTTCGGCGCGTGGAATTGGGTTTCGTTTATTTTCGCCCGCACCGGTTTTGGAGGTGTCGTGCAGATTACCGCCATGTTCCCCATTTGCCACTCTTAATGTAACAGACACACAGACACACAGACACACAGACACACAGACACACAGACACACAGACAGACACACAGACACACAGACACACACAAAGACACGCACACACAACAGACACACAAACAGAGAGACAGACAGACAGACCGAGAGACAGGCAGACAGACAATGCCAGACTGCAATTTGTTATGGATTTTTCAGATTTTGATGGGTGTCTCACCGTTTGAATGGACCGTGAGACGACTTTACACCACGAATAACTTTGCGAACTCGACCGACGCTCAGATCGGCAGCTCTTCGGAGCCTATAGACCTGGAGCTTGATAATATCACAGCGGCTATCCATATCAAGTCAGTCGGCGGTACTCCAGCTTGCGCGAATGCCACAAACGACAGTACTAGTATATGGTCATTTTCGGGAGCTCCGAATGCGAGGTCAACACCCGTTCCACGGTGGACAGTACCCTTTGTACAGCTCTACACTGTGACCGCAAAAGGCAGCGACGCGGTCAGCAGCAATACCCTCACACTAACTGTAAGTTCATACTGCAATTTAAATGTTCATGAAATCATTAGGGACCCAATATTACGTTTGTTCGCGTGTTTTTCAGGTCTTTTTCCTGAACGACTGTTAGTCTAGAATCGAGTTTTGTTCAAAATACGTTTCAAGGAAACGGTGATTACGTC
>LRSR01010409.1:0-13571 GCA_001579985.1 Hypsibius dujardini | reverse complement strand
TGGGTGAGTGGGTGGGCAGGTTGACGGTGGGTACGTCTATCCTATAGGAACCTATCCATTATTACATTTTTTATAAAAGTTTCCTTAGCAAACATTTCGATACAAATTTTAGAAGGTGTTTCACGCGCATACTCTTTTTTTAGATATTAACAATCATTTTATTATTAACACCTTATTAACACATTAGCATATTTTACTCACTCTTTTATTTCCAAAGTGTTATTATATGAACACATTTTTAACATGTAAATATTATGAAAACTTCATATTAATACATGTTTATGCTTATATTTACACATTATGAAAGAGGTTTTGCGTACATATCTCAATCTAACATGAAAAAATCATACGTCATGTATGTTCCTTATATATAAGAAATGTCTGTTGTTGCAAACTGACTTAACCAAACAACATAACACACATTTCCCAAAACAATTAAAAATGTTTTCTTCATCGTCTTCTTAATATTTTTTAGCTTATTCTGACAATTTCTTGTCTCTTCGGAGAAAGTTTCCGATGGCGGTTATGGTGCCGGCGTTTTAACGCATTAGATTTAGCGTTGATCGATTGATTTGTTTGAATCAAAAGAACTTTGGCAATTTTGTTGATTCCAAGATGTTTTCCATCTCATTTAATTCTCTACGGCTGAACCAAATCAATCAATCAACGCCGAATCTAATGCGTTAAAACGCCGGCAGAACTTTGGCAATTTTGCTGATTCCAAGATGTTTTCCATCTCATTTAATTCTCTACGGCTGAAATATTAACAATTCTTCATAGATTTAAAATTTTCGTACATAGAGTACAGCAAAATAGTTTTTATTCAGACCAAAAAAGTCAGGGGAGCACATTGAGAGATAAAGGAACTGGGTCCGGATCTTTCGCGACAGAAACGTGCATTTTCACGTTACCAAAACTCCTTCCGATTAATCGGAGAGATGCGTCTGGGTCCAAATTATTTCAAAACTAAAATTGGAAATTTGTGAGAATCAAAATTGCTCAAAAACGGCTCAAAAGAATTAAAAGATTCCACAGTGTCGAGTTCGTATACAGCTTGCGTAGAAACGGGGATTCTGTGCAGGTGGTATACGGAAAACGGCAGCGCGCTTAGCCAAAAAGTTATGTTTATGTCTATTCAAGTCATAATTTTAATACGCAAAACGTATTCCAATTATTATTTCGTCACGTGTCTATTTCCAGGAAAATCCGAAGCGGAAGTGTTCTTCCTGGCCGGGCCGGAGCATAACAAGCACAACTACACGAAAGCCGAGGGCGCCGCGGCCTGCGCATTGGTTGGCGCTCGCTTAGCGACCAAGGCGGAGCTCCAGACCGGATGGGAACGAGGTGCGAGCTGGTGCAGTTCCGGCTGGCTGCTGGACGTCGGAGGCGGCTACTACCCCAACGCCATTGAGACACATCTCGCCGGGTGCGGAAACAAAAAGTACGGACTGGTCGGGCCGTGGAACAGTCGCGAGAGATTCGGCGCCAACTGCTTCGGAGTGAAACCCGCGAAAGCAAGCGAACCCGGCGCGACTCACGACATGAGAGGCTTCAATCGCTTCATCTGGAGCTCCGGAGATCGGACCAATGACTGTGCACATACTCTCAACGGTCTAATTTGCTCCTAATTAGTCGAAAAATAACTGTCCTTGTTTACTCGGGAGCGTGATGTGGAAAGGAACATGCGCAGCTGCTTACACTTCAATGTTTGCTCAGAAAATATTAAATGTGGTTAGGAAAAAGGCAAAAAAAAACGGTAGAGTTCCGTTCCGACTCATGAATTGCAAGTGCTTACAAGGGAATTCCACCACTCTGGAAGGTGAAATCTTGCACATCTGTTAACTTTGTAGTGTGCGTCCATATTATGTGATGCCATTTCCATCGAGAAAAAAAAATAAAAACGTGTCAGACAACGTGTCTGGCCTTTTGTCTGTCTGCCTGTCTATCTGCCTACTTGTCTGTCTGTCTGTCTGTCTGTCCTTTTTGAAAACTGTTCATAGCTCCGCCCCCTTATCTCCGAAAAATATTTAGTTGGCGCCCATCGATTTCAAATGAAATTCCGAATAGGACAGTGTCAGAATAATTATTGCATTTCGAAGAATCGCCACTTTTACAGTGAAAATCAAGCAAAACGAAATATTCCAGTGTTTTCGTAAATTTTGAAATTTCGTAAAAAAATTCGCCGATGAGATACATTTCTTTGATCATCATTAACATTAAACTGATTTAGAGAAAAAGAGAAAACATTTGGAGACGTTTTAAGATCCGTCTCTGAAAATCGCCCGAAGTTAGACGGAATAGCCAATGAGACATTTCATTTGACATCTGATAAACTTATTCAAAAATTTTAAATCTCGTCCATCCCAATTGCGATGCTAGATGAGTCATTATGATTTTCGACAAAAAAAAGAGATTCTGCAGATGCCAATCGATTACAAATTAAATTTTGAGGAGAATAATATAAAAAATTCTGAAATCAACCTTGTCCAAAAATGTAAATTTTTTCATTTTTTGTTCACAACAATGTTATTGAATAGCCTCCAGGTGGCGCTACACACCACAGACAACCATACATTTTGACGTGCAATTGAGTGCACGAGAATAATTACCGGAAACTGGAATATGGAATATGAGTTGGAGTTTTCAGTCTTGCTCCTGTATTCCTATTTCCTACCGCCAGAGATAGTATTACCACTTTTCTCAGCACCAAAATTAATCAAAAGAATGAAGAAATCTCTTTTAGTTCCGTTTAAAGGGTTTGAACGGCGAATTAGCTTGGGGGCCGAATTAGCAGGCGTCATTTCGTTCAACGCGGACACTCGACGTGACGAGAGACGCGCACATGGGAAAAGTGCAAAACGCCTTGTCGACTCGTGAAGTAGCGCAGGCAGAGAGAAAAATGTGAACGGTACGACAGCGAGCGTCTAAATCAGGCATAAATCGGATACCCTAACACATCAGAGCACTTATAGGCGCAGATCCTACGCAATTGCGAACAACACCAAGAATAGAAAGAAGATATCCGCGTAGTGGTCTTACTTCGAGTGTTAATAATGACACTCTGAAGTGTTTTCCAAAATGGGCCCAGTTGGCACTTCAACTACTCGCTGCAGTCAATAAGCTTTCCACTTTTTCCATCCCTGAAAATATCTACTCTTCGGATTTCTGGATTCTTTTTTAACTGGACTAAAAGGTAACGGTAGGAGTATTTTACGTGCTCAAGCCGAATTTGCTGCTTCACTGGAAGCCATTTTTCGGTTGATTTGAATATTTAACTTGAGGTGGAGTTTTAATTTGAGGTGGACTTTGTGAAAGGAATTATGTGTGATTCGGCGAGTGAAGATCCGGAAGATGATTTCCTGCAGCTGCAGCAGCCCGCCAAACCGGAACGCAAAATGTGGCCTGACCGGACCGGCAACCATTCGGGTGCGAACATCCTCACCTTCGCCTTTGAGAACGTCGTGGTGGATGGGAAACGGTGGTCGGCTGACTGCCTCACCTGCATCACCAAACGCACGAAATCCGACAAGAAAGGTGAGGCCATCCCTTGATTGATTGAATGGCCCTTGAATTGGCCGAGGGAGACTAGAAGTTGATTGCTGTTTTGATTGATTGGTTGAATGGCGCTTGAATTGGCGGAGGGAGACTAGAAGTTGATTGCTCCGCTCGATTGATTGATTGAATGGCGCTTGAATTGGCGGAGGGAGACTGAAAGTAGATTGCTGCGCTTGATTGATTGATTGATGCTTGTCTATCGGTTTCACACGTTCTCTATTTTCACATTTGAAATGTATTTAAAATTTATCATAACGAAAAACTTTTACTCTTCCTCTATTTCCCAACTTCTTCACGATGATGAGCTTTGTTTTTATAAAGATTAATTTTAACGAAATTAGCGCACTGTTGCAATCTTGCAGACTATAAATAAGTACTTCTGTAGCTTAGAATAGAATAGAATAGGTATCTATCTTCTTAAATTAAGGGCTAATTTGCGGTTTAATATTAATTTTTAGTTGAATTAGTTAATGCATTAATAATTATTATTCATTAATCAAATGAATAAAAATGTTACTTTACGGAACTAGCATGTTGCTAGTAGTTTTTCATCCCGGTTCTCCGTGTCAGGTACGACGTCGAACTTCCTCGCCCACGTCCGGCAAGTCCACCCGGAGGTCTTCGCCGAATACGCCAAGACCCAAGCCAACAAAGGCCACCCGCTGAAACGGCTGAAACCGACCAAACGAACACGGGCGTCTAAATCGGCCACCACCAACCACAACGCCAATTCCGGCATCACCAGCACCTCCAGACCTTCCACCTCGAGCAATGGCGGTGTTACCAGTATCGCACCTCACATTCCGAGGCGCCCGAACCCCGGAGCCGTCAGAGCTCGTCGGGAATTCCTCAACGACCTTGTGGTCCAGGCGCTGATCATCGGTGACGGACTGCCGCTGACCCTCGGAGAAGGTGAAGGTTTCCGTTCGCTGATGGGCTTCAGCGAACCCGGTTGGGTTCCCTGGACGGGGCGGGAGATTATGGAGAGCAAGTTGCCGCTCTTGAGCATGAGCGTGAAGACCAAGGTGAAGGAGGTGTTTGACGCAGCAGCGTCGGTGAGTTTGACGCTTGACTTGCGCCGACGGGAAGGGTTCGCGGGGGTCGTGGTGGGCCTGTCGGGCCATGCGGCGGGACGGAAATTCGCGGTGCAGTCGGAGCTGCTGGCGGCGCGGTATCTTCCGGATGGACTGACGGAATCGGGGGATCTCAGGGGGTTTGTGAGGGACACGGTGGCGGACTATCAGATCGGACAGAAAGTGTTCAGCTTGGTAAGTTAAGTGGGTGGTAAGGTCTGTCCGTCTATCCGTTGGTCAAATCGACCATCCGCTCGGTTCATTCGTTCATGGGTAGTTCGGTGTATCTGTCCGTCTCTCCGTTCGCCGAATCGACCACCCGCTCGGTTCATTCCTTCATGGGTAGTTCGATGTATCTGTCCGTCTATCCGTGGCGCTGTCTGCCTCTTCGTCCGTCCCTTTGCACATCTCTCTACCCATCTGTCCAACTGCATTTCGCTCCGTATTTACAGATGTCTGTGTCTGTCTACGCATTCATTCGTCTTTCCGTTGATCTAACCATCCGTGCGTCCCCCTACCCGTTAGCTGGTCTCCCGTCTATTCGGCTGTTTTGTTCATCCAAACTTCCGTAAGACTTTCACTCACTTGTGCTGACGAGCTGACTGTCCACTTTTCCCTCCGTTTATCCGTTCGACCGATGTCGAGCTGGATGTGTATGCGTCCGGTCATTCCTCTTTCTGAGGATTCGACTATCCGTCCGACCGTCTGGCTGTCCGTCAGTCTTCGCTTGCCTCCCAAGCGGTGGCCCGTTTCTCGCTATTGCCTGCCTCATGTTTGGCGCGGCCTGTCTGACTGATGCGACCTTCCTCCTTCCAGGTCTACGCCGGATTCAGACAGTCGTCGACTTCACGCCTGGAGCTTCCTGGCTTCTCCACCGTGCCTCGAGTAGCACACCAGCCGAACCACACGAATGTCTTAATGTCGGATTCCGGGCTGCCTTTCGTGTCTGCATCCATGATGACTGACAACCACGAAGCTTATGGTATTGCCTCTCATTTTGTAGACATGTCTGTGTTAGCTGCCTGTGATGGTTGCAGCCTTTAAGTTGTCTGTCTCCTTTCCAGGCTCAACGGGCAGCCCTTCCCGTAACGGCGACCCTCACCACCACTTCGACTCACTCTGCTGTGACCTGTCCGTCCAGGAAGTGGCGCCCTTCTCGCAGACCTTGCAACTCGTCATCAGCGACGGCTTCCGTGCGTGCCAGCGCATCGAGCCGCTGGTCAGTTTACTGGCGCGGCTGTCGAGAAGTTTCGGTGGCGCAACGCGCAGTTCTACTGATGGCACGTATCACGGCAGCCTCATCGAGAATGGTAGTACCTGGACACTTCAGTTGAAGTCGCTCGGGCAGATTCTGACGCTGAATCCCGGACTTGATGGTGGAATTACCTTCACCGATGCAGTCACGCAGAATATAGTGAAATTGGACGCGCGGGAATTGAGCCTGCTTCATACTTTTATCGAGGTCCGTAAGTTTCCGGGGTTATCTAGATCTCATCCTGCTCAGAAGCCTAGAAGCTTGATAAGTTGTTTGTCCATTGATCTGACTGTTTATCGGACTATACAACGTCCGTCTGGCCTTTTGTCTGTCTGCCTGTCTGACTCATTGTCTTTTTGTCTGTCTGTCTGTCTGTTTGTCTGTCTGTCTGTTTGACTCATTGTCTCTTTGTCTGTCTGTCTGTCTGTTTGTCTGTCTGTCTGTTTGACTCATTGTCTCTTTGTCTGTCTATCTGTCTGTCTGTCTGTTTGTCTGGCTACTTGTCTGTCTGTCTGTCTGTCTGTCTGTCTGTCTGTCTGTCTGTCTGGCTGCTTGTTTGTGACGTTTTCTGTTTATCTACCTATCTTTCTCCTTATCTGTCTGTCTGACTAACTGTCTCTCTGAAGATTCTTCGACCGTTGCAAGAGGCAACCGACCGGGCGCAATCCTCCCACGCCTCCATCAGCACCATCGCGCCTCACATTGCCGGCATATATCGTCGCCTGCTGCACTTCTTCCCCATGCCCTCCTCCACCGCTCGACTACAACGGGACCTGACCCTGGTTCCGTTGGTGGACGCACTGAAGGAGTCGCTGGAGTCGCGATTCCATGGGCTTCTCTATCTGTTGGGCTACGCGGAGGTGGAGTCTCTCTCACCGAGTGGCACGTTCGGTGACGAGCTGCACCTCGCTGCCACGTTCCTCGATCCCACGTACAAGGACTACTGGGTGGAGGAATACATTTCCGAATACAATCGAGCCACTCTTTCCACCAAGGTCTGTTTTATTTTTCAAAATAATACAATTATTTATTTCGGAATTGATAAATTAAATTAAATTGATTATTAATAAATCAAAAGTTTATTTTTTATATTTTTCTTCGGATCCGATTCAGTCGTTGAAATATATATTTCTCGGTTTCAGATGCGAGAGGCTGTCCAACGTATGGCGACAGACCTTCAAGAGACGCTGGCGCCATCCGAATCGGCAAATCTCTTCACAATCAACACGTCAGACACCGTCGCCCTGCCTCAGGACTGTGGACTGGACTCTTTCCGTCGTCCGAAACCGGTAGTGAAGGCAGGCGTGGGCGTGGCCTCGGAACTGAAGGAGTACTACGAGGACGTCACGTCGGATGTGACGGATCTGCAGGAGTATTGGACGCTGTATGAGAAGCGGTTCCCGCGTTTGGCCCGGCTGGTGCGACGTCTCGTTAGTGTGCCTGCTAGTTCCACTCCATTTCCCCTTGGCTTTTCTCAACGCGACTGGGCCTGCTGGGTGGCGGACCCTTCGGCGGTGTCGCTTGTGTTTCTCCGTTATCATAAGGCACTTTTGGACCCACTCAAACCGCCTAGACGTTGAGACTTGTTTTTCATGGTGCCGTAATGGGAATTGCAGTTTTGAAAAATAACGTTTATGCCTCTTGTATCGTAAAGGCAAAATAAAAGCTGCTGAACCTCAAAAAAATTGAGTTCCGGCGTACATATCATTGTCTTGCCAGTTGAGTTACTGTGCCGATTGTTTGTCCAGTTAGCCAGTCATCCGTATGTCTGTGTGTCTGTATGTCTGTCTGTCTCTCTGTCTCTCTGTCTCTATGTCTGTCTGTCTGTCTGTTTGTCTGTCTGTCTGTCTGTCTGTATGTCTGTGTATCTGCCTGTCTATATGTCTGTCTGTCTGCTTGTCTGCCTGTTTATTTGTCTGTCTAATTGTCTGTGTATTTGCCTCTCTGTCTGCCTGCCTGCCTGTCCGTATGTCCGTTTAATGACACACCAATAAAATGACTGTCAGGTTGTTTGATCTATTCGTCTGTTAGGTAAGCCAATCCAGCTTAGGCATTTTCTTCTTTTGACTTTGATTTCGTATGGCGAATTTCAATTTTGATTAATTCATCCCGCTAGCATAATTGCGTCGATCGCTGCTCGCTACAGTGTAATTCAAGCATGCATGAAAGCTTTAATGAACCACAATTGCCGAACCGTTAGTTACACAATTTCGCTTTGTTAAGTTTTGCACGGTCTCTCAAAATGTCAGTACGATCTGCTCTTTCTCATCCCGGTACTCGAATTGGCGCAGCCTCGTCGTCAGCTTGCCATCCTCGCCCACACTCTTCAGTAGGAGACAATTCGGTTTGATGGGTTCCGGTGTACCCTTCTTCTTATCCACCGGCATGGCCAAATAAACCACCTCAGTGATGCCCGATTGCAGAATCAGCTTCTGACACTGAATACACGGGAACAAGGTCACGTAAATCTTACATCCCTCCGTCGGCACTGGGTTCTTCTGCACGACCGCATTCTGTTCTGCATGGCATACCCTGGAGTGCTTTGAGGCGAGTCGCGCACCCACGCTCTCGTCGCCGTAAGGCGTTTTACCCCAGTTGGTCTTCTCATCGTCAATCCCTATGGGCATTCCATTGTAGCCAAGCCCGATGATGCGATTATTTCGGTCCACTACACACGCTCCGACCTGCGTCTTGGGATCCTTTGACCGTTGGGCAGTCAACAATGCCAACCCCATAAAGTACTCATCGTACGAAAGGTATTGATCAATTGGGCGAGCACGATTCAGCGCTGATGGAGCTCCTGCAAACAGGTGCATGCCTTTTTAATTAGTCGAATGGTTTTACAATTAGTTTGTTTTACGAGGGACAAACTGAAACTAATGTTACTTTATGTTGTACGCTTAGGCGCGAGGCTTTTTTTATTCTCCCGACTTGGCAGCATAAATCGGGGAACTTGTATTCCACGCTCGGCACCCGATCACTCATGGGAATTTGAGTCACTAGTGCCATTGAAAACCCATAAAAAAATTCATCTACAAATATTGCCATTGAAACCCATCCCCTTTTCCCCTTTGCGGCTTCTCGCTCGCGTTCAGGTCAGTGTTCATGCTCACAGTATTTTTGGCAAACCGACGATTGATTGCTTGACTGGCCAGCGATACCAGCACTGCCATTCTCTTATGGCCTTAAACCCATGAGTGATGGGTCACCGAGCTCACTCACCCACACTCGGCCCCATCACTCATGGGAATCTGAATCAGTGGTACCATGAAAAACCCATCACCCGTGGCGCCATTCAAAACCCACAACAAATCTCATAATTTTCTCCATTGGTAGGTGTTGAGTCTTTCTTTTAAAAAATCACGACTGAAAAGTCGTGTAAAAATTTCAGTTCATAATAAAGAGAGTTGAAAACTTTAGCTTTTATCCAACAAAACAAGTTTTCGTTGACTAAAAATATAAATTTATTGACACGTTTTAGTGTATACCATCAGTAGTTGAATGGTAAAAATAGCTCTTGAGCATTGCGAAAGTAATCTCTGATATTGCACGTCAAAATTAGTCGCGTGTACAAGGCGTTTGATCGTTAGCGCAGATAAAAAAAAATTCCAGGAAACCATTTAATTACCAGAATCCGGGGCAATGGAAACAACGAAATTCGTCGATGATGGCACAAGACGCGGGCTTTGGTCGTGCTTCAATGCCAAAGAAATGCCAGCTCGATGCGGCACATATTTCTCCAGGGTCACTTTCGTATCTTCGAATAGCTCTCGCGAATATTTATGATACTCCTTCTCCGGCCGAGCTTCGCGGTAGACCACCTTTTTAATGCCTGCCTGGATGATCGTCTTAGCGCACTCATTGCAGGGAAAGAGAGTTGTGTAGAGGGTACAGTAGTTCACCGAAACCGATCTTTTCTGAACGATCGCATTGAGTGCTGCGTGACAGATCATGCCTTCTTTTGCGGCTTCCTGCCCAGCTACAGTGGTATCATCCTCCGGTGGGGAGGCCCAATTAGCAACCTCATCGGAGATGTCGCATGGCATTCCGTTGTAGCCGATGGCGATGATGCGGCCGTCGTCGTTAACCACACAAGCACCGACTTGTGTGGCTGGATCTTTCGATCGCTGAGCCGTCAATAGGGCCACGCCCATGTAGTAATCCGGCCATGGGAGTACCTCCGAACTCGGCCTCGGTTTCCCGTTTCCCAGTCCTATATATCATAATTACAAAGGTATCAGTGTAGAAAACGGCTGTGCTGCATTCTCAGTGTAGTTTAGATACGAAAATATTCCGGGAAAGAAACATTTTTGCCTTCGTTCCTAGTAGTAACGCTACATCAGAGATATAACTTATTAAGAATTCAGAAACGTCACTGATAAGTGATAGAAAATGACTAGTCCAACTCTTTCTCACCCTTTGACCCACCCTTGAACTATTGTCCCACCCTTTTGACCTCTAATGGAAATCAAGGAACAATGAGGGCCGATGTTGTTTATTTTATTGCCGTTAGATAATTTTTTTGAATTTACTTAAAAATACAATCGTTTTTCTGAAGACAAGACTTTTGCAGATCAGAACAGACACTAAAATGTTTTTCAGTCAAAAATCGTCTTAATAGGAGAAAGACTTTTGCGAATCCTGTCGGCCTCGTCCGGCGTAATCAGAATGTCTGTCTTGATAGCGGTGAACTCGTTCTGAGGTTTTTGGCCCTGGCGTTTTGGGCGAAAATAAACGACCATCAGTTCGGACCCTACATGGCTAGTTCTTCAGTTTCAGTATAACATAATTAAATTTTAAACTTTTTAAATTTATAAATTTTAATTTAAATTCAACAACCTGGCAACGAAACTGTGTCAAATGTCAATTTAAAGTCAAAAGGGGAAAGTTGTGGGAACAGATGGGACAATACGCAAAGGGTGGGAAAAGGTTACGACTCTGGGGGTTCTCTAAATTATAACGGAACATCTCCAGGACCAAAATTGTTCCGGGTTCCAGTGGAGAGGACGCTCGTTAGTTTGAGCCCTCTTAGAAAATCATTCTCGCATTGTCTAGCACACTCACCTGCGGAAGGAGCATCAACAGTGTCTGCCGTCGTCGGAGCCGAATCACCGGGAATTTTCCGTCTTTTTGGATTACTATCGTCCATTTTTCAGTGTTTTTCCTCTTCGGTCTTGTGCTGCAGAATAATATCTGAAGAATAGGCTGTACTGCTTGCTAAAATGTTGTTGTGAGTATGTTTATGCCGGGAAACAGCACGAATGGAAGCATGTATGGTGATATGGGAGCTCCACGTAAACAGCAACGTCGGGCTGTCGTTAGGCTGTTTCGGGGCTCACTGGCAATGTGTAATCCAAAAACACTCGAGGATTACAATGATCTAGAGTATATCGTATCATCATGGTGAGTTAAGCAACTAATTTCTCTCTCTCTCTCTATGTGTTGGTTGCTGATTGTCTTTCATATCCGTGTAATTATGCGCCATTCCCATATTACATAATTAAAAATCCGTGACATTTTACCACTACTCCACCCCGAAATGTCATGGAATGTAATCAGTAAAACGACCAACCTACGTTTCGTAATCATGCACAACGTTATCAATGAACCGACCATCTTCCATATAAACGAGGCTGTACCAGGGAAAGCGCGGAAAGCTTCCGTGCGTCTGGACAATCATGGAACTTTCAAAGGCGAAAGGGGTTTGTGTCACCCACCCTCTGCCCTACGTAATCAATAGCAACCACCTCACAAAAGGACCCTTCTGTTTGTCACCAAAAGTAATCGTAAGTCCAGACTACCTACCGACCCTCCCTTGATTACGTAATATGAGAATGGCACTTTACACTTATCTCGTCGACTACCAGTCTCTGTGAAGAAGAAGGAAAACTCGTTTTTCCTATCACACGAAGAGATGAACGAAGGAAGGCCAATTATCAAGTGCCAGCACGAAGCGTACATGCATAATGGGTCTCAGGATGGCAGTTTATTTTTCGGAACGTCATCTCTGTTCATCTCCGCCCACATGTGTAACTGTTGGCCTTTTTTAAGGACACGTCTTTTTGAGGGACGTCCCTCAACACCCCGTGTTTTAGGGACGCTCTCCGAAACCCTTATTTTTCATGGATACTTAAATTAAAAGCAGGTGAGCCGTGCAGAACAAACGGCTAGAGGCATGACAAGCTTGGAATGATGGTTTAACCGGAAGACGAACGGTTAGTCCATACAATTGGGCAATACTTACGGTTGAACGATCAGTCACGGCCCACTCGATAAGTTGTGGCTTAATCAAAAGGGTGGACTTTTACTCCGGGAGGTTGACAGGTTACCGGTCATTTTTGAAGGATGACGGTTTACCCGAAGACCGACGGTCAACCCAGAAAGTTACCTTGTACTCTGGACTCGAACCGACAGTCCGTCCAAATGGTTGCCGGTCATTTGGAAGGTTGATGGTGTACCTAAAGACCGACGGTCCGCTTAAAGGTTACCGGTCATTCTTGAAGGATGACGGTGTAGCCAAAGATCGACGGTCAACTCAGAAAGTTACCTTGTACTTTGCACGGTTGACGGTGTACCCAAAGACCGACGGTCAGTCCAGAAAGTTACCGGTCTCTCTGAAAGCTTGACGGTTCAACCTGAAGAATGACGGTCAGTCCAGTGGCAGCCGGGCAGTCCGGACGTCTGGCAGAGACCCTGGAATATCGCCAGTTCAACCTGAAGACTGACCGCCAGTTTTCAGGTCAACTTTCAAGCGTGACTATCCACACCCTTGACCAAGTAACAACTTATTGAGCAGGTCGTCACTCATCCATCAAACATAAGTACTGCCCGTTTGTTTGGACTAACCGCAGTTTATAATTCAAACCGTCATTTTACGCTCGTTGTGTCTCTAACCGTTTGTTCTATACGGCTCACCATTTTTTAGTTCCAAGTGTCCCTAAAAAGTCGGGGTTTTTGGAGGACGTCCTTAACAGCGGGTTTTTTTTAAGGAACGTCCCACAAAACCACGTGTCCCTCAATAAAACGGTTACCCGCGTGTGAAATGTTTGGCGAAAGTAGAAACGTAGCTTTCTGGTCAAAGAAAATACATACAATTTACGCGGAGCTGGAAACGCTGTGGTTGTTTGCGAACAAGCATTATCAACGTGTCGTTAATCCGATTTGAAGGGAAAGGCCCCTTGGCATGAATTTTTTTACACCCGGAAAAAAACGACCCTTTCTTGGTCGGTAATGTCTGTGAATGTCCATCCCCAATCTCGAGTTTATGCGGATGAAACGTATCAGGACAATTGACCCACGAAGATTGGCTTTGTAAACGGCTTCATCTCCCGCACTCTGCCCAGCAGCCGATAACCAAGATCAGCATACCGGGACGAGATGCGAGACTCACGTCGAGATAGCTTCCTTGCCGCGTCAGTTTGAATATAATGAGCAGGCAATAGATTCCACCATTCGGCGCTGCTTTTTGATGCTCGCTTGTTGACCCACCTGACGAGAATGAAGCAGGATATCAACACAGTACTAGTACATTTAATGTCTTATGTGCGTCATATGATATAGTCTTACCATGCGCCTGCTGCAAATGCCGCCAAAAGCAGGACCGTCAAGACAACCACAACGCTCGCAATGGATGTTGTATTCCATATGCCTTTTCATTAAATAGAGACATTGTCGTTAGCACTCGCTGT
>LRSR01010406.1:0-15175 GCA_001579985.1 Hypsibius dujardini | reverse complement strand
GGCGGATAAAAAAAAAGTGAAGGACAAGACTGTGGAGGATGAGATTCCGACACCGAGTTTGAAGAACTTGAAGAAAGGAGACATCAGGAGATTTTTTGGTCAAGCCTACCAGCAAAGATGGCCCATTGGAGGTGAGCCGATTGATTGATTGATTGGCATGCTGTTGCAACAATTTTTTTCTGTTACTCTAGGCGCTGTCGGCCTTCTCTTGATATCAAGTACGGTGACGATGGCCATTCCTTTTTCCGTCGGTAAAGTGATCGACCTGGTCAGTAAGGCCGGTGAAGGGACCAAAGAGACACTCCGGAATATTGCCGCAATTCTCGTGGTCGTCTTCCTGATTGGCGCAGCGGCGAATTTCGGCCGCGTCTATCTCTTCCAAACTACGTGTAAGAAGAGCACGCTTTCATTTTGCTCTGAAACACTGCCCAACGAGATTTGCGTCTGTTTTGTAACCTAGCGGCCAGACTTATCGCCGATCTTCGAAACAAACTATACACCTCGTTGATGGTCAAAGACATGACTTACTACGACAATCAAAAGACGGGCGAGCTGGTCAACCGGCTCTCCAATGACGTCTGGACGGTTGGTGATGCCTTGACGCAGAACATCTCGGATGGATTGCGATCCTTGCTGTCGAGCGTAACTGGAATTGGCATGATGGTTCGTTGGCACTGTACATAATTCTCTTTGCCTGTCAGCCTGCGTCTGCCTTTTTGCCTGTCTGTCTTTATATTTGTGTCTATTTTTTTTTGCCTGTCTGTCTGTCTGTGTTTTTCTTTTTGTCTGTGTGTCAATTTGTTTGTCTTTCTGGCTGTCTCGCTGTCTGTATGTCTCACTGCCTGTCTGTCTCACTGGCTGTCGGTCTGTCTGTCTCATTATCTCTCTGTTTGTCTGTGCCTGTCTATTTGTCTGCCTGTCAATCTGTAGGTCGTTTCCTTTGTCTACTTGTCGATTTCGTTGTATCTTGTCTAATAGTCTTTTCTTGTTTACAGTTTTATGTGTCGGCGGACCTAGCAATGGTCGGACTGGTGACGGTTCCACCGATTGCGGCCCTCGGCATCGTGTACGGTCGCTTTCTCAAGAAAATTACGGAGAAGATTCTGGACGCGTGGGCGGACTCTACACAAGTGGCCACGGAGCGTCTGGGCAATATGCGGACAGTCCACGCTTTCAATCAACACCAAAAGGAGATTGACCTGTACGACAAGAGTATCCTACAGATGCTCGGTCTCCAGTACAAGGAAGCCAATGCCAAGGCCGCCTTTTTCGGGATGGTAATTTCTGTGAAAAACAAGACAGACATCCAATACGTAGGGCACAAACAGATAGTTTGGAAGGATATGTTCTAATTTGCCTCGTTTATGACTGGTAGGCTGGATTGACGGGCAATATGGTCGTTTTATCCGTTCTTTATTATGGTGGAATACTAATGTCACGTGGAGATGTGACGGTCGGAGATTTGTCGGCCTTCCTGTTGTACGCTGGTTACGTCGGTGTATCAATTGCTGGTAAGTGCCATATATGCAGGCAGACGGAAAGACAGACATGAAGACAGACATGAAGACAGACATGAAGACAGACAGACATGAAGACAGACATGAAGACAGACATGAAGACAGACATGAAGACATGAAGACAGACATGAAGACATGAAGACATGAAGACATGAAGACATGAAGACAGACATGAAGACAGACAGACATGAAGACAGACAGACATGAAGACAGACATGAAGACAGACAGACAGACAGACAGACAGACAGACAGACAGCAGCAGACAGACAGATAGACAGATAGATAGATAGATAGATAGATAGATAGACAGACAAAAAAACAGATAACAAACAGACGTACAACCAGGGGAACAGACAATTTGTGACACAAATCGACAGAACAGAACAGCTTTGTTCAAATTTACAAACTGGTTACGCGTGATTTTGCAGGGTTGTCTTCGTTCTACTCGGAAATGATGCGGGGAATTGGAGCCAGCACAAAGATATGGGAGATTATGGACCGTCCTCCCCGAATTCTACTCGAATGTAGGTTTGATTCATGTCTGTGTCTAGGTATGAGTGATTTTAATTGACTTGTACTCCTGCTTTAGCTGGAGTCATACCTTCCACTCCACTACGGGCTGCCTTGAAGTTCCAGAATGTTGATTTCAATTACGGCAGTCGAAAGGAAGTGCCGGTACTGCAGGAACTAACGCTGGACATTCCAGAGGGAAGTTTCACTGCGTTCGTCGGTCCAAGGTAAAACATTGAAACCGTTAATGCCTGTCTCTTTTATGTACTAGTATGTCAGACATTCAGATATTGCTTCTTACGTTTTAGTGGATCCGGCAAATCGACAATTATTTCTCTACTGCTTCGGTTGTACGATCCGGATAAAGGCAAGAGATGATTTTTGATAGATTTCAAAAACCGTAAACGAATGTTTATTTAGCACCTATCAGCCGTTTTCTGTTGTTACGCTGTGTCTTTAAATGTGACTACTTCGAATGTTAGGATCTGTGTACCTGGATGGAGTGGACGTGAAGACACTCAGCCCAAAGTGGCTGAGGTCCAACATCGGATACGTTCCACAAGTACGTTTGTATCCATCCCTAGTTTCGTGTTCGGACATTTAATCACAGTTGTTGGCTTTCTACACTTGGTACTTTGTCTTTCCGCTAGGATGTCCACCTGTTTTCGTGCAGTGTGTATGATAACATTGTATATGGCGGCAGCGGGGACATTAGTATGGAACAGGTTGTGGACGCCTGCAAAAAAGCAAATGCTTACGACTTCATCATGGCTATGCCGCAGCAGTTCGAGACAGTCGTTGGCGAGCGTGGTTTACTCTTGTCAGGTACGCAGACAGATAGACAGTTAGAATGTTAAGGTAGGCTGTCGCGCAGGCAAACAGGCAAATTATCTAAAACAGGCAAGCAAGTCGACAAATTCAAAAGTGTGTTATCTCACCTAAAGAGCGATTTTGATTGCGTAGGTGGGCAGCGTCAACGGATTTCCATAGCGCGTGCCTTAGTGAAGGTGAGAAAGCGACAGCATTTTGTGTCCCTGCTTCAGTGCATGTTTCCCTTTCGCAGAACCCCAAAATTCTCTTGCTGGACGAAGCGACGAGCTCCCTCGACTCAGAAAGTGAAAGCCTCGTCCAGTCTGCGTTGAAGGAGCTGATGAAGGGCCGAACTGTCGTGTCGGTGGCTCATCGCCTTTCCACCATTCGCAATGCCGATCAGATTTGCGTGCTGGATCAAGGGCGGATCGTCGAACGCGGCACCTATTCGGACCTGCTGACCGATGAGGAGGGGGCCTTCAAGAAATTGATCCAGCGCCAAATGCTCAGTATTACCTAACTATTCAAGTAAGCCTCTGACACACGTTCGTAATTATCCTGTATTATTCTGTTGGGTGATAGTGGTTGTTGACCTATAGTGTTCCTTTTCGGTTTGTTTTTGTCCGGTTTAAAAGAAAACATCGTTGCTGTGTGAAATGTTGGCACTGGTTGAAGTTGTCATTTCTTGTTTGTTGTGATTTTTTATTTAACATTGAACATTTTGCTGCCGATAAAAATCAAAGACTAATTCCTAAAGCACTTTGCCTGTAAAATGCATGCATTTACTCTAGATGCTTGTCTGTTGCTGTAATCAACCTGTCTTTTATATTTCTGTCTGTTTGGCTGTCTGTCTGTCTGTATTTTAGTGCCTGTCTGCATCTGTCTGTGTATACCTGTCTGCCCGTCTGTCTGTGTTTGTCTGTCTGTCTGATTGCTTACCTACCTGTTGGTCTGTTTGTCCGTCTGTATGTCTGTATGTCTGTCTGACTGTCAATCTTTTTTCTGTCTGTCTGTCTTAGGGCCAACGAGACATCTAAGCTCACCTGCTATTACCAATTACCAGTGCGACACAGATAGCCTGACCTTTACGTGAACTATGCCAAACGGGCACAACAATTTGACCTACACTATACTTACACTGCATGAGCCAATCAAGCCAAATGGCTGTCATCACGGTCCTTAGGAGGTGCGTCGATCGTTGAATTACATGAAGCGCAAGTTCCTAACACATAGCGATATCTAGCCGTCTACCCTGGTAAGCATCATCGTCGGTAAACACAGTTTTGTTTGTGTGAATGTCAGTCTTCGTTTGTCCAGCAAAATCGCGCCATTAATGGCGGGATACGGAGTGCTGGTGACCTTTCTCGCGCTCTGTATCTTGACTGGCATGTCTGCTTCGCTGCAATGCCGAAATTTCTGCCAGAAGACGGACCTCTTTCAGCAGTATGCCAACGCCACTGTGGTCACCTTCTGTCAGTTGTGGGAGGACGAGGACGCTGTCATCGACCCGGCTATTGAGTTGGGCATGGAAATGCTCCGGAAAGAATTCCCAGACCGGTTTCAGTTTGAATGGGTCAAGATAGACTTGCCGGGAGGGTGCACAGACGAAACGTAAGTTAAATATAAGTCTAGACCTGATCAAATAGAAATACTGCTATAATTGCTATGTTTTCGTTGGTGTCTTAATTAGGCACCAAAACAAACTATTGTGAGTCTCGGTCTCTGATGATTTAACAAAGTTCACTCATACTTGCTATGCCTTATATGCTGTATTGAACTGCCTATCTTTCCATGGGTCTATCTGACTGTCTGTCTGTCTGTCTGTATTTCTCGCGATCACTCTGTTCGTCTCTCTGTCTGTCTGTCCGTCTGTCTGTCTGAGACAGCTTCTTTACATGCCTGCCTGCGCTCTGGTTTTCCCGCCTATTGACCCACATATCTGTTTTAGATTCCTGATGACATCGCCATCAGCTGTGGAACTTCAACTGCAGAAAAGTTTTCTGGGCTGCTCCGTCTTTATGGGCCCAGCGTGTACGGGGGCGATTGAGCAGATTCGTGGTCTGTTGAGCTATTGGAATGTTCCCGTCCTTACCACGGAGGCCGGTGGCATTACGGCCGACCAGAAAGCGGCTAGTAAGTTACTTACTCGGCTTGGCTTCACGCAGGCAGCGGTGCAAGTGTTTGTGGCTAAGATTTTGGAAACGTTCCAATGGACGAATATTGTTGTGGTAAGAAAGCAGACGCATAGAGACATAAGTCGACACGGATGAAAAGGTGGACAAGCAGACACTCAGGCAAACGTCAAGACAGACAAGCAGACAAACAGATGTAAAAACGGACAGACAGACAGACCGACAGACCGACAGACAGACAGACAGGCAGACAGACAGACAGACAGGCAGAGAGCAGACACCAGACACACAGACACACAGACACACAGACAGACAGGCAGACAGACAGACAGACAGACAGAGAGACAGAGAGACAGTTTCCTTTTTTAGGTTTATGACAGTGATGCCAGCTCAGTGGCATTTGCTAAAAGCTTCGAGCAGATGCTCCGTGATATGGGTGCGGATTTTGGCTCCAGAATGCTCCCCTTGCCGTCAACTTATGTCATGAAAGCCGATTACAAATCTGTCTTATTGCGAGCCAGAGGCACTTCCCGAGGTAGGCGTTCTATCTTCAAAAATCAACGTCATTCAACATCTTTATGCGTTTTCAGTGATTATAATTGCTGCCTTGTCCAACGTCACACGTCAAATAATGGTAGGCCTCCAGTTCCGCTTCCCATGCGGCAGTGACCGGCAATTGTAGTTTACGAAGAGGTCTTAATGATAATCACGGGTTTAACCCGGTCCTCATTTCAGCTGACAGCGTCTGATCTCAACATGACACGTGGCGACTACGTGAGTTTTCTGCCTTAATCCAGACAACACAGTTGGAATATAGGCGCACATACAGGAATTAACTGACAGCGATTAATCCCATTTTAGGTGTACCTGACGACTGGTCTTTTTTACGTTGCCGGCCAATCTGGTTCCCTGTCGTCTAACGCGACCACGGATAACACTTCGGCTGAGGGTCAACTGGACAGTTTTCACAAAGACAGCTACAACGACGATGATGTACGTCTGTCTTTTCCTGTCCACTTAAATGTGGACTACAGTTACTCCGTTCTGAATAAAAGATATTGCCATAATAACCCATAATAAATCAGTGCAAAATGCGGAAGCTGGATTAAGATCGAACAGTACGTACGTGCTTTTCATTTACTCCATCCTAAATTTTATTTAAAATCGACTGAAATAATTAGAAAAATGTACCGGATTTGGCAGTATTTTCTTTCGGTTTTGTAGAACCGGCATTTTTACCGTGGAAATCGTCGTCGATAGAGTCCTATACAGTGTTGTGCTTGCAAGCTTCCGGAACATGTTTTTTTTCCTTCGCTCTCTCGTAGGATGCTAAACGGGCGTACCAGAGTCTCTTTGTCGTGCAGCTTAAAATGCCGGACAATCCCGAGTACACCGTCTACATGAATCGCGTGAAGGACCTCTCAGCCAGGAAATATCACCATAGCTACTCCACAGATAAGGTCACACATTTATGGGTACATGAAGGGATGGCAAAACTAAAATTACTCAACTACGGTACAAATTATTTCTTATTTATTACAAACTATTCAACTACAAGATGTTTTTTAGATTTTTAGTAATTAAATTTTTTTTTAGTTTTAATCGAAATGAATTGATTTTTTTCCCTCAGTTAAATTTTCAATAACTAAAAAGACTAAAATAACTAAAAAGCTAAAGCCGAGAATTTAATAACTAAAAGTTTTAGTTTAGTTTTAGTTTAGTTTAGCCATCCCCCGGTACATGTATTTATATCCCGGTCATTAATTTAAAATAAAAGTGACCATCCCATCACGATAACCTCGATCAAAGTGAATAAACAAGATCCATTGTACGTGCAGGTGTCTCATTCAGTGATGGGGTTCTTCGACGCCTGTCGCCTGTATGGCATCGTCCTCAACGAGACTATTCGAGACGGTGGTGATCCTTCGGACGGTCTCGCTCTGACACGGCGAATGTGGGGCCGTGTGTTTCACGGTGTCGGCACGGAAATTGTAATCAGCACACAGGGCGACCGAATCTTCGATTTTTACCTTCTCAATTTTGATGCCGCCGCGTCCAAATTTGTGGTATGGATTTTGAAAAATTGTGATCAGTATTGGCCACAATTAAGTTTTTCACAGGAAAGCTATTTAATACTAAATTTAAATTTGTTGACATCTTTTTTATAAAACAATACTATATCTTTATATTTTACTAGCAGGCCAACATAGCGCTTCAAATTAATTTAAAATTGAAATATTAGTTATAATTTAATTTGAATTTTCTTTAATGTACTGAAGGAGCCATTCGTTCTTAATGGGGTATGCCTAAATTCTTTCAGCCCGTCTTAGAGTACACCGCTGCGACGCGCAGGCTGAGCACCATACGACCCATTGTGTGGGCAGACAATAAGGGTCCTCCGCCGAATACCCCGCCATGTGGTTACGACGGTCGAAGTGGACCGTGTCAGGAGCGAGGTTTTTCAATACTCAGTCCAAGAGGATAACTAAAGTGCAGGCTTTAAATATGTTTTTTATACACATAGGTGTTGACAACAATTCAAAAACTGTAGTCGCCACAATGGTCAGCGCCGTTGCCTGTGGATTTATCGTAATTGGAGCGCTGGGACTAGTTATTTACAGGCAAGTCTCTTTGTTTGTTTACGTCTGTATCCATATACAGTATCTACCTGCTTGCATATCCTGTGACTACGTTCCATGTATGTCTGCCTATTTGTCTGTCTGGCTGGCTGTCTATCTGTTTGACTGTCTGTATGTCTGTATGTCTGTCCTGTCTGTCTGTCTGTCTGTCTGTCTGTCTGTCTGTCTGTTTGTTTTTCTGTTTGTCAGTCTGTCGGTTTATCGGCCTGTCTGTTTGTCTGGCTTGGCTGTATATTTTTCTCTTTCAGAAAATTCCGCTCAAAGTCTGACTTGAACGACAATTGGTGGCGTATCCGCTGGGGTGATATTCTTGGTGTGTTAAGGGCTAACCATAGCTCGTCCCTTTGTACCGTACAACTCCAGTTTTGTGTTCTCAAACATCACTGCTTTATTTTAGGCATCAGAAACTCGTCAAGCTACCACGATGGAAGTGTGCAAAGGGTATAGTCGCGGAGTGCCTTTCTTCATCCTTGTGTTCGTTTTGTCATTCTCTCGTGCGACTCGCAGAGATGCGCTATCATTAACTTTTTGTTTTACGTCATTTTGTTAGAGCACAGAAAAAGTTCATCTGCTGGACAGAGTGTCCGTGTCAGTTGTCTTGACTATTCCGAGCAACACTGGCTCGCAAGGTCGAGCAAGCGGCAGCAGTGGCTCAGGCAGTCGGGAACAAATTTTCATTTTAACGGGGACCTACAAGGACTCACAAGTAGCAATTAAACGGATTGGTGCAGTGGTCTATGTTAACCGCGCTCTACGCCTGGAGATGCGAGATGTAAATTCATCTACTTAACCATCTGTCTGCCTGCTTCCCTATATGTCTGCCTGTCTGTTTCCCTGTCTGTTTCTCTATCTCTCTGTCTGCCTCTCTGTCTGTCTCTCTGTCTGTTTGTCTGCATGTATACCTGGCTATCTGTCTCCCTGTTTATGTGTCTGCCTGTTCCTGTCTATCTGTCTGTCCGCCTGTCTGCCTGTTAGCATATTCTCACTTCTGACACCCGCTTTAATTAACGTTTTAGTTACGAAACCTCATCCACGACAACATTAATCGTTTTGTTGGGCTGTGCGTCGACCCTGGCTTTGAAAGTATCATCGCGTAAGTCAGAGTTCATATCCAAAAACGTGTTATTCTTTGACATTGCTGCTTGTTCTAGCGACTACTGCCAAAAAGGCAGCTTGGCAGACGTATTGGACAAGGACTCTTTCAATTTAGACTGGTCATTCCGATACTCCATAATAAGCGACATTATCGAGGTGTGCCCTGTGGTCAAACCTCGTGCAAACACATGAATCGTATAAATATATTTTCCAGGGGATGTGCTACTTGCATGCATCACCATTTGGCTCTCATGGACGGTTGAACAGCTCCAACTGCTTGATTGACAGTCGTTTGGTGGTGAAGATTGGCGATACTGGCCTGACAAGTCTCCGGAACAAGAGCATGGTATTCTGGAGCGCAGACACGCGGGAATCGGATCTGCATCCGCTGCTGTGGCTGGCTCCCGAACATCTCCGCGATACAGCCCCGAAAAACGGAACGCCCCACGGGGATGTCTACAGTTTTGCTATCGTTCTTCAGGAGATCATTCTCCGTCAATCACCATACGATGGCTCTGATGTCGGAGTGCAAGGTGCAAACAGAAAGTGAAATAGCCAGGCAGGCAGGCAGGCAGGCAGGCAGACAGGCAGACAGACAAACAAACAAACATACAGACAGACAGACACGACTTGAAATGTTTCTCTGCTTGGCGTTTCAGTTATAATTCAAGAAGTCCGGAAAGGGATGAACCCTCCGTTCAGACCTCGAGTCGATCCGAACGACTGCAATCCCGAGCTGTACCATGTCATGGAGGAATGCTGGAGCGAATACCCACTAGAACGACCTTCGTTTAAACTGATCAAGCAGCGACTACGTCCGCTGATTAAGGCGGTGTCGGGTGGATTGATGGACAACCTCATCAACCGGATGGAAAAGTATGCCACCGATTTGGAGGCGCTAGTAGACGAGCGGACTGCCGCATTCATGGAGGAGAAGCGGAAGTCTGAAGAGCTGCTTAATCAGATGCTCCCAAGGTAGAGTACGATGCTATGGTTTCTGACTGGTATGACCTCAAATTTCACTGGGATTTCGTCCTCCAGAGTTGTTGCAGAGAAACTGAAAAAAGGGGAGTATATCGAGCCTGAAACCTTCGAGAGCGTCACAGTGTATTTCAGGTAGAGAATCGAGTCGTTTTTTTATAAAATGGCATCAAACTGTTATAGTGGCAGGAAAGTATTTATACGTAAATATTTAAACACACGAACACATGAATATTTTTAGATACATAAATATTTACTTGAACACATAAATATTTCTTTATATTTATGTGCCTTTTTCAGCGATATTGTGAACTTCACTCAGCTTTCCGCAATGAGTGCTCCTTTAGAACTGGTGGATCTGCTGAATGACCTTTATAGTGAGTACAGAGTGCATTAAAATAAATAGAATATTTTATTACATTTTTGCTTTGTCTGCGTCGTGGTTTGTGCAGCTCTCCTGGATGGAATTATTGAGGGGTTTGATGCGTACAAAGTGGAAACTATCGGAGATTCTTACCTGGTCAGTATATATGTTCTTTTTCAGTAAAAATATCTACATATGTGGACAGCGTATTTATCTACATAAAAGGATCCCATTTCAACAAGGGCTTCATAAAGCAAATTTATGCATATATTCAGGCTTCTGTGTTTTTAGGTGGTCAGCGGTCTACCTACACGCAACGGCAAGCGACATGCCATGGAACTGGCCAAGCTATCCATCAAAACTCTGACTGCCATTCGCCGTTTCCGTATTCGGCATCGCACCGAAGACCATCTTGAGCTTCGAATTGGAATGCACACTGGTAATATATAAATACCGGGTTCGGGAATACTTTTGACGGTTCCTCTCGTAATCGCTGCCACGCGAATTATTAATACATTAATTGCGAAAACAGATCAAAGCTAATAATTAGAAAATATACAGCCGCTATGGGTAGTCCAAAGTTTGCTTGGATCATTGGGGGATCTAATATGCGAGCTCTATGTTCCCTGACATGTGAGCATGCGGAAAATTCGATCTGGTCTAGCCGATGGCATTTTCAACCTTTCTTCTAACCGCATTAGAGACCTGATTGCGCGTGCTCTTGATCAAAAACGTTGCAAAAATGTCTGAAACAGCAGTTTTAATGTGTAGCTCGTGGGCTTTCCAAAACCTATCGAAATGTATTGTCTCGTGGTACACTACGAGGTGTGCGATGTCTTACATTGTACCCTTAGTGATTTACAACCTTGGTGAAAATCTAGACTAAAAAAATTAATTTTTTTTTCGAGTGTCACAACCAAAGGACCTGTCAAATGACACTGTCACATTAATCGTGTTTATGAGAGATTGAAAATGTTCTCAATGGAACAGTTTATCATTGTAGCCAAGGGTGGTAACCTCGATAAATTTTGCTAGGCTGAGGGAAACTAAACGTTTTTCAAGAGTCCAGTAGCAAGTTGAATGAGTTATCCAACGCTAACAAGTAATGCAAGATAACTTGCACGCGACTCGGCAGCTAACCTCAAAGCAGAGTAATTGCCAAAAGTATTCCCGAACCCCCTGTACCTAATACAATATATATATATATATATGCATTAATGAATAAATATTATTTTACTTACTAAATTTGTATTATGAATGTATAGTTATTAATAATATAATATAACATAATTTTAAATAATTATTAAGTTATTATAATATTTAATAAATATTTAAATATACACAATTCTTAACCTTCAGCGTGTATACTCATCCCGTGTGGTTATAGGAACCTGCGCAGCTGGAGTGGTCGGGCTGAAGATGCCACGATACTGCATGTGAGTGTTCCAAAATTATGCCCTATGTTCTCAAGGATGTGTGCATATAATTTTTTCATCTGGGTCGGTGTTTTGAAGTTTTGGCGACACCGTCAACACTGCCAGCAGAATGGAATCCAACAGTGAACGTGAGTTGGACTTGCTTATTGTGTGTGCCGCCTCACAACAAGACAGCAATATCTGTGAGGATCATAAGGAGTTTAATTCTTTCTTCTTCTTGTTTCGTGTTTTTATGCAGCAATGAAAATTCACATAAGCTCCACGACGAAGACGTTGCTCGACGCCTTCCCTGAGTTCATCGTTCAACTGCGCGGTAACGTGGAAATCAAGGTACGCAATCGTCCATCCTGTCGGTCTCAATGCGTGAAAAACGAAAAAGTATATCGGCAAACAGGAGGGCGCATTTTCACCGCTTTTTTCGATCTTTCCCAGGGAAAAGGCAGCATGACCACATACTGGTTACTGGGTTGCAACGATTAAGCGGGAAGACGCATTATTGCATGGCCACTCTTTTTTGTTGTTATTATTATACGTTTGATTTGGTTTGATTTGATTCATTTGATAGCTCACACACAAGTCCATGGTGTTCTATGTACATATTATTAGTATGGTAGTAAGAATTGTACCGGAAGGGATAATACAGTATCTTCTTCGTCGGGGAGAATTTGTCTTGTTAAATCTACTCTCTACTCCAAGTGTCTGTGGTAAAAGCGCAGCAGCAACAACATAACAACACGCAGTACTGTATTTTCGCGTTAGACAGGGACAGCGTACGAGCTGTGGAACGTTTAATCGGCCACGGTGCACACAAGCCGCGCACACGTTCCACTCCATTACGACTGTCCCTGTCTAACGCGAAATACAGTAGCAAAATATAAAGTAAATCTCAGCTGGCACGGTCGTAACTCCTAGATGACCTGGGATATAGGAGTACAAAGTATGTACAAAATGTACAGTATTTTTGCCGTCCATCTTTTCTGACATCTTATCAATCAACCAATCAACACTCTCAGTTAGAGGCATATGTGAAACTTGATTAGGGGTTGAGAAAGGGCGCTCAGCCCTCCCCCGGCTGGCCTCTTGCCTACGTTCAAGAAAATTCCAGACAGGACGTCGAGGGTTTAGGCTGCAAATCCCCCCCCCACGCCTTTCCCGTCCCCCTTTTTCGCCTGTTGCTTTTAAAAGTGCTGACGAAGGTCCCTTTGAGTCAAAATAATAATTTCGGTAAGTTTGGTAAGCACATCTGTTCATTAATCTTTTAGTGTAAAAACTCCGAGACTTGAACATTGGTGAAATAAATGGTGTAGCCATAAGAATGGGATGAAGATAAAATTGGGCGTTTTGGTGTTTCACTCCGCACTCGCTCGGGCAATGTCTAATATTTAGGGTTTGAGCTTTTTGTGATGAGGAACAATAAGGATTCTAAAAAAATCAGTTCGCGTTCTATAGAGTAAGAGGACATTGGTCAACATCCGAAAATAGAACTGAGAAGGGGGCAAAAAGGGGAAAGGGGAGGGGCTTGCAGCCTAGACCAGGGCTTAGGCTCCAAGTCCCCCCTCCCCCTTCTTGTCCCCTTCCACTTTCGCTTTTATTGCAATTTTGATCGTTGCTTCCTAACTTGATAAATTGAAGATTGATTTTCTAGAAGCCTTTAAGTTTTCCTCTCACAGAAAAATTAAAACCCTTAATATTGGATCCTGCCTGCAGGAGAGATAAGCGAAAAAACAAAATGCCCCCTTTTTTGTTGACCCTTCAGTTTTGGTCACGCCATTTACTTGATTGATGTCCAAATGTCGGGGTTTTGTACCTGCAGATTGAGGAACAGATGGGCTTTCCAAAATTATCACATTTATCGTAATAATGAAAGGGACATTGGTCAGCTCTCGTAAGACCAGATATAGTCGAAACGGGAAAAGCCTCGCCATTCATTCCGACTGTTAAAGCGAGTCACGTATGAGCGTATCAACGCAATATTGAAATCTGGCCATACGAGCGGCCAGTTTTAGAGGACAAAATCATGCCTGATTATAGACCTGATTGGCACCTTTCCCTGACAGCACCAGTTATTACATCGACTCACGCCAGTAAACAAGCTGTGCATACCTTCATTTGAAGGCTGAGACGTTTGCAAATCTAAAATTGCTCAATTAGGCGCAATATTTTTCTACATACCCAATTTCATTGACGGACACTCTAAAAATCTACGCGTACTTCTTAGTTCTATCTTCTTCAGACATAACCATTTCATCCGTGGCAGATGCTTCTTGCTTGCGGCACTCTCGCAAGAGCAACCATGACGGTATGGTCACTCCTTCTCCTCCTCGCTCTGCCAACTACTCCGACCGCAGTGGCGCTGTCTGCTTCACAGACCGCCATCTACAACCAATGCTCCCAGACGTGCGACAAGGTGACCTCTTCCTCCGCCGCCAGCAAGGAGCAATCTCGTTCGCGCAACGTTCGACCCATCATCACCATCTGCCAGCTGTGGGAGGATTCCGACTCGCTCGTCGATCCCGCCATCGACCTGGGCATACAAACGCTCAAGCAGAATTTTGCTGATTCCGTTGAGTTCGCCTGGGTGAAGGCCATCCTGCCGGGTGGATGCCTGGATGAGACGCTGCTCGAGGCCTCCCCCAAAGCTGTCGACCTGCAGATGATCAAGAGTGCTAACGGCTGCAGTGTCTTCATGGGACCTGGTGAGAAATATTAAAACTGATTTTTTTGGCATTATTCAAGTGCCAAATTCAGAATCACTTCGAAATATTTATTTATTGAGACCAACAGTACTGTATTTTCGCGTTAGACAGGGACAGCGTACGAGCTGTGGAACGTTTAATCGGCCACGCGGCTTTTGTGCTGTGTGTACGGTGCACACAACCCGCGCACACGTTCCACTGCAATATGACTGTCCCTGTCTAACGCGAAAATACAGTACATAGTGGTAAAATAAAAATTCTTTTTGCCGGTAAAGTTGGGAAAGGTTTTTTTGGAGATATTTCAAGGTTGAGAAAACACTGACAATTCCATTTTCCTTTATCTTCTCTGTAGAAACGGTGGTTTTTAGAATATCATTAAATGTGATTCTTTTGACACTATTTCATTCCAAATATAATTCGGAATCGATTGGTATCCGCTAATAAAAGTTTGAGATCAATGGGCGAAGCTATAGACCAAAACTGGACAGCTTCGCTGGAATTATCGGTCCTTTTTGAAAGATACTCAGAGCTCCGCCCCCTGGCCTCCGAAACATATTTGGGCGACGGCTATCAACTCACAGTTTAATCTGAGGTGAAACTGTATTGAAAAAATTGTTTCTAAGACAGTTCTAAAAAGCCCAATTTTTACAATCGAGATGCAGGAAAATAGAATATTCCTGTCTTTCCTAACTTTAAAATATCACCAAAAAATGTCTTCTGACTTTACCAACGAACTAAATTCTATATTCATCACTGAAGTAGTTCTATATAAAAAAATAGTTTGAAGTGATTCCGAATTCGAAAGTTGAATACTGTTCCCAGTGAGTTTGATGACAATTTTATTCATAATTATTCGCCAAAAAATGCACGTAAAGTATTTCCGATGTAAGTGTTGTGACTATTAAATTCGGTTTGTACGAGTATTATAGTTCAACAAAAATTTCACTTTTAAATGTATTTGTTTAATATATTATTGCCTCAAATGTTTTATTTA
>LRSR01010404.1:0-25941 GCA_001579985.1 Hypsibius dujardini | reverse complement strand
GACAGACAGACAGACAGACAGACAAACAGACAGACAGATAGATACATAGACAGACTGACAGACATACATAACCTAGTAAGAAAATAGATACCGGTATGCATACAGAGAAATCTTGAGGCAGTGTCTGAGAGTGCTAACAGACACCGTCAGGGGGATGTCGTAAATTTTCACTGCAATCACTACTACAACTCACTACTGCAATCTACGGACTCTTTTAATCATTCCCAAATAAAACGCTTGAAAAAATCACCCGAGTTTAGTAAAAAAGTCTAAAAGATAACCGGTCACAGAACTCCACAGGCTGCATTACACTGTATGAATCTAGTCATCTACAATATTTATAAATGTCAGTAATGTACAGAAAAAAAACCCCCGGAAGACAATCGCCATTTACAAGTCGAAAAAGGACGACTTGATCCACGGCTCCATCAGGTCTTCCTTCCGCGGCAGAGCAGGTCGCCGGAACTTCTTCGCCTTCTTCAGGACAGGCTTGCCCGCGGTAGGCTTGGCCGTGTTAGGCTTCTTCACGGCGTTCATCAGGAAACGCAATTTCAATGTGACACCCCATTGGGCGCCGTACGGAAGGTCCTGTTGCCGCGGCATCGTCACAACCAGTTCTCCCGTGGAGAGGGTGTCCCATTCCACGGCCTCCTCGTACCCCAACAGAGAGACTTTGCTGTCGTTCCCGACTTTCGGCACGCCAAGGACGATGAAGTCCTTGTCGAGACCGGCCAGGATGATGGCGTAGACATCGAGACCCCTGCCGGACTGCTTCGCGGTATACCTGAAAACCAAGACAAATAACATTGTCACGGAAATATTATTGTGACTACGTCGTACTAAGCGCATCCGACACTGTCGCAAAGGAATTCAGTACAGACAAAGACAAGGCAAACAAAGCCATTGACTCAGACAACGAAATAGGAAGAACATATGAAGCGGCATAGGCAGGCAGACAGTCACATAAACGACAGACAGACACGCAGGAAACAAACAAAGAGACGGACAGGCACATACAGAGGCAGACGAGCCTATAAGCAGACAGATAGAGGCCATACACAGCCAGAAAAACAAACAGATAGACAGATAAACAGTCAGACAGTCAGACAGACAGTCAGACAGACAGTCAGACAGACAGACAGACAGACAGACAGACAGACAGACAGACAGACAGACGGACAAACAGACAGAGAGACAGAGAGACAGACAGAGAGACAGAGAGACAGACAGACGGACAAACAGAGAGACAGACAGACAGACAGAAAAAGAGGCAGACGAACTTATAGGGAGACAGATAGAGGCAGGCAGCAATATTGACCGACAGACGAGCCAACAGGCAGACCGAGGCGTAGAAAGACAGACAACAAGAAATAGACGAGACAGTCAGACATCCTATAAATAATAATAAATAGACAGATAAATAAAGAGATCGGCCGGCGGACCGAGAGACCTAGACAGGCAAAAAACAGATAGGGACAGACAATCAGATAAATGCAGACATACAAACAGAAGCAAATAGACAGTCAAATACACAAGCCGACCGACACAAACAGAGGTTTACAAATCAAGGCAGAGAAATAACGTGACGGATAAGCCAGAAGACACGAATTCAGGAAGGCACAACTACATTGTGAGCCCTATGGGCAAACACTGCAAATAATGTCAAAATTAATCTTTAAATCACGATGTTTTCAACTTTTTCTGGGCATTTTTCCAGGTGGTACCATCCTCTGGGGCAGGCAATCAATTTGAAAATTGTCACGCGCAGCACGTCTGCTTTCATCCAATCACTTGTCTGACGCATTCGAGCAATACGCACCAACAGACAAACGGACAGATACACATAGACAGACAGACAGACAGACAGACAGACAGACAGACAGACAAACGGACAAACAGACAGACAAACAGACAGACAGACAAACGGACAGATAGACACATAGACAAACAGACACACAGACTGACAGACAGACAGACAGACAGACAAACGGACAGATAGACACATAGACAGACTGACAGACATACATAAACTAGTAAGAAAATAAGCACGTTTGCTTTCATCCAATCACGTGTCTGACGCATTCGAGCAATACGCACCAAATGTTGGGTGTTATCGTGTCATTCTGAGCGATCCAGACCTGCGTGCCGTAGATGGCCTCACCGTTGACGGCCAGCCACTGGCCTATCTGCAGGAGTCGCTCTTCGAAGACCGGCGGGATCACGCCGTCCGAGGTGGGTCCGACGTTCAGAAGCATGTTGCCGCCGTAGCTGAAGAAATATAAAAACATGTCTGAAACTAGCCCGCTGATTCTGGTTGAAAATATAACGCCTGCCTCCGAGGTGACAGTCACAGAACCAATCACAGAGAAAAGCAAGCAGATGGAGAGACAGACACGTAAACAGACGAACGACCGAAACATAAACGGACAAACAGACATACAAACAGATAGACAGAAGACGAACGACTGACAAAACAGAGGGACAGACAGACAGACAGACACAGAGCTCCTCCACCCAGACAGACACAGAGCTCCTCCACCCAAACAGACAGACACAAAATTTTTCCACCCAAACAGACAGACACAGAGCTCCTCCACCCAAACCCACAGACACAAAATTTTTCCACCCAAACAGACAGACACAGAGCTCCTCCACCCAAACCCACAGACAGACAAGCCGCTGAGGCGGACAGAAAAACTGATTAAAGACAAGTACACACACAATGTTCTGTTACCTGACTGTGGATGCAAGTGTACTGATTAGAGTTTCCACGGAGAGGACTTCATTCATTGACATGTCCCGCCGGTAGCCCCAACTCCACGGGTCAATGGTCAGACAGTCCTCCCATTTTCGAGTCAGAAGATGAGCTGAAAAACGACCAGCAAAAGTAAGACCTGGATCAAACATCAAATCGGTAGTCAGGGTGTCGATCAGTCGAGCTTTATCTGCCTCGAGGTCTGCAATCGAACTCAGTTGTCTGCCTGATACTCAAGAGACCATTTCCCTTGCTACATCCCTCCCAGCATGTTTGACTGAGCTCATGCCTTTCTGGGTTTCGGTTTGGAGTCTATCTGTCTGTCTGCCTGACTGACTGACTGACTGACTGACTGACTAACTGATTGACTGACTGACTGACTGACTGACTGACTGACTGACTGACTGACTGACTGACTGACTGACTGACTGTCTGTCTGTCTGTCTGTCTGTCTGTCTGTCTGTCTGTCTGTCTGTCTGTCTGTCTGCCTGCCTTCTTGCATGCCTGACTATTGTCTAACTGAATGCGTACCAGGATCCATCACCTAACTGACTTACTAGGTGTGAAACGGTCGTCACAGGTCAGAAAGCCCCCGTGTTTGCACATCGCATCGTCACCCCAGCGGTCGTTCGTCACAACGGTGTCTTTGACGGGTCTAACAAGCCGCAACCCAGACCGCGTTAGAATTCGCAAAAATATTAGTGGGAGCAAAATCAGACATGCACATACGAGTCGTTATACAGCCAAGCGATGAACTGCGTGCTATTCCAATAGGTCGAGCTGCCAGGCGCGCCGTCCGACCAGATGACGTCTGGCTTGTAGCGATTGACAATTTCATACAGCTCCGGCATTGTTTTCATCTGCATCGCAAAACGACTGGATATGTGCACCAGAGTCAGTTTGGCAGAGACAGAAACAGTAAAACAGACATGCAGGCAGGCCTGACATATTGACTGAGACAGTGGCATGACACACCGCCGCAACTCACCTTAACAAAGGCCTGGGTGGAGAATTTGTTGGCAGCATCCTGCTGGTAGAGCGGATTGAACCACTCAAAAAGGGAATGGTAGAGTCCGAAGCGGAGTGAGGTACTCCTTCGGATGGCATCGCTGAGTTCGCCGACCAGATCGCGATGAGGACCGACCGCCATGGCGTTCCAATTCCACGAGTAGTTGGATGGCCACATGGTGAAGCCTTCGTGATGCTTCGAAGTTAGCACGACATATCTAGTAACAACCAAAATAATTAGTAGTCTCTACCTCTAAAACTTGCAGTCGATCGCTCGGTGGGTTTGTCTGTCTGTCTGTCTGCCTGTCTGCCTGTCTGCCTGTCTGCCTGTCTGCCTGTCTGCCTGTCTGCCTGTCTGCCTGTCTGCCTGTCTGCCTGCCTGCCTGCCTGCCTGCCTGCCTGCCTGCCTGTCTCCAACTCGAAAGCTGGATAGATTTCCCCATCACTTACTGAGCACCAGCGGCCTCAAACGTTTTCGCCCATTTGGTGGCATTATAGAAAGTTGCATGAAACTGCGGCGCGAAATCGGCGTAGGTGTAACCGGGTCCGTAGTTGTTCTTCACAAAGTCGATATAGTTTTGACGCTTCTCCCCTTTCCAGTACCACCAGAACCTGAAGTTTCAATTAAAGGTTAATACGAACTATATTTATATTTACATGCCAACAACAACAACAAAATAAGCACGAAACAAAATTTGTATTTCGGCTCACCCACCACTTGGTCGATAAATCGGCTCACTCATAGGTTTCTCTTTCATGGCTAGTGCTTGATTGTTTGATTCGCTGTACTATATCCTAGTATACTATAGCACTTCTGGAAATCATACAATCAAGCAGCTGCTCTCAAAGAGAAATCCATGAGTGAGCCGATTTATCGACCAAGTGGAAAAGGAGCCGGAATAGAGACTTTTGCCTCATACTAGTAATTTCGAAAAACCGTTATTTTTTAGCTTTTGAAAAAAAACACTGCCCAACAGATCAATCAATCAGCCGCAGCAAATTGCTTGGAAGTACTTCCACTTAATCAACAGTGTCAATACATCAATCAATCAGCCGCAGCAAATTGCTTGGAAGTAATTCCACTTAATCAACACTGCCCAACAGATCAATCAATCAGCCGCAGCAAATTGCTTGGAAGTAATTCCACTTAATCAACAGTGTCAATACATCAATCAATCAACACATTCTCTCACAAACTACTAACACAATCTCTTTTGTCGTACGACACAGCTAACTTCATCCAAGAATTCCGTCCCAAAACTTTAAAAACAATTTGAAATTAATTTCAACACAGGAACGAAAAAAAAGAGTTACCATTCGCTTCCGTAAGACGGCACCGAGAAAACTCCCCAGTGGATGAAAATGCCGAATTTGGCGTTGTCGTACCACGCTGGAAAAACAATTCCCTCCACTCAAAAACTCGAATGCCTCTGAAAAAGTACTACAAACAATTTCTCACTCACCTGGAAGGGGCCGCGAATCGATCGATTCCCAGGTCGGTTCATAGCGAACGCCTCCTCCGGCCGCCATTTCTTTCTCCGTTTTCGACTTTCTCGCTGCGCCACATCCAAAAAGCATGCATATCACAACGACCCCAACCAGGACAGATGGCAAAAATGCACGCATGACCAAGCCGATCCCAGGGAATTCGTGGAAAAGCCGCAGCGATAAAAATGGAAAACCAACACTAACTACGCAATCAGCCAATCAATCAACTAGCTATACGAGCAGGTGGAGTATCCAGCAAATCAAACAATCTAGCGATGCCGATAGTGGATCACTGGCTACTGGTTGTCAGATCCAGAAATCTCCGAAATTCGTATTCCAGTTGAAACGAAAAGTATGGTAAGTGGAAGGAAACTGCACGTTAGAAATGAAGAGTGAGATGTAGGTCGGTCGGCTGGAATGTGTTATCTGGAAGTTTGATCAAACGGGTCAGCGACCTAAAGACTGAAAGTCCTAGGATAACAGCTGATAAAATAATTAACTCAACAGCAATACGTTTGGCCGTAATGCTTAGCGGCCAATTTAGCGTTAGCTTTAAAGCTACACACACCCGGCAGGCTGGCATCAAGCAAAGCAATGTGTGGCTGGAACTTGGTCAGTGCAGCATTCTGGCTCCATAAATACGTCTACAACTACACTGCACGAAATACGATGATACGTATACGGATAGGTCTGCATCGACACTGTACGGAAATACGATGATACGTGTACGGATACGTCTGCATCTAGAATGTACGGAAATACGATGATACGTGTACGGGTTCGTATTGGCGGATACGGATGGATCACCGGCTCTTCCCCGATGACCGGACACTGCGGAATTATCTACGATACTTACGTCACCTATCGAAAACTGATTAATGTAAATGCATCATAGCAGGCGATAGAAAATAATTAAGAATGCTTCCTTTTTCATCCATTAAAATTCCCATCGCTCTTGTGACTCTAGGAGTCTAGCTCTGTAGTTCAACAGCCATCCGAGCCAATCTATCAAAACAGCGAGAAAGTCATTTCTGTGCGATGCCTTTCACGGTCAAACTAACGAAGATCGGGGCTAAAACACAAAATTTACAAGAGCTCCGCAGCAAAAACAGAAACATTTGTTGAAGTTTCTTCTCAATCTCGTCCGCAACACTCTACATTCGACCAATTTTTGCCAATCCACCGGACTTTGACGAGCTGAAACGGAGATAAAATAGAACCATTCTAGACCATCAGTCTCTTTTTTGGCTCTGTTTTATGCGATAAACTAACTTTTTGGCTCGAGTCTTGAAGAGTTTTCCCGAAGATTCCCCCTTCTGCCGTTGCATGCTGTCCAATCCGCCCAACAGTCCATCCTCCCCAATCGTCCCACGGGTGTTCTCGATCTGGGAATCCACCAAAAGACGGTCTTCATATACGAGTATAACCGAAATAATTTCAAATGCAGACAGGCAGGCAGACAGACAGGCAGACAGACAAACAGACAGACAAACAGACAGACAGACAGACAGATAGATAGACAGACAGACAGACAAACAGACAGACAGACAGACAGAGAGGCATACAGACAGAGAGACAGACAAATAGATAGGCAGGTAGATAGACAGGCAGACAGATAAACACACAGGCACACAGGCACACAGGCGGACAGACAGGTAGACAGATAAACACACAGGCACACAGGCACACAGGCGGACAGACAGACAGACAGGCAGACAGGCAGACAGACAGACAGACAGATAAACAGGCAGGTAGGCAGACAGAGAGATAGACAGACAAATAGAAATCGATCGACCAACACAGTTGGAGAAACAGACCACCCACACAAAACAGTTCAAGCTCTGCTCAAGCGATACCTTCAAAGCCAGTTCCTGTTTCTGCAGTTCCGCCCGTAGTTTCTGTTGATCAATCCGAGCGGACTCTTCTTTTGTCTTCTGGAGGGTGTTCTCACAGGCCGCAGTACTACAACAAAGAGAACCCATAAGTAAAAACTTCGCTGGCCAAGGAGATCGCACTACCGTGCGTGTGACCCAAGAAACAAAAACGTCGTCAGCAGTGCCAGAAGGACACAGCACGATATGAAGCCGAAATGTAACCATGTACAATAGTTCCAGCTTGGATCGGATGTGCTTCCCCTCCGCAATCACATCCACGTCGCGGGTAATAAACTCCTCTACAATCAGCAGCCGCTTCGGCTCGTCCAGCTTCCCCTTCACGTAGCTGTAGTTGAGCGCTTCAATGATGAAGTCAAACACCTGCCAGTGATCCGTGAATCCCAACGCATCTTCGATGGTCTTGAAAGGAATTTTCTAAGGCAAGAGACATCCCGATCCCAGTTACTAATACTACGTAAATTAAACCCGTCAAATACAAATGTAAATTGAAAAGGTAGTGCCCTTTTCGATTTTCAACTTCAACAAAACTTTTCAATCAATCAATCAATCACTTGATGTGCTGATCAATCAACCAGTCCCTAAAGTCATCAATCAACCAGTCACTAAAGTGATCAATCAACTCGAAAGTGTGAATTCCGTAATCCAGAAGCCAAGTCTTGTTGAGAGGCCACATTCCACCCACCTGGCGATCCGATTCTTTGGCCAGCGAGGCTAAGGTAAGGCAGCGCAACGTGAAGATCTGTTTCTCCGAAAGTGCCGGATACTTGCTGGAATTCTCTGCAAATTATTATTCGCGAACAATAATCGAACAATATTCCAGAAAAACATCCTAATGCACTTCACTCTCTTACCGCTGTATTGAGAATACGTTCCATATGCGTACAGAGCAAGCAGGTCCAGGGTGGCAGTGAAATCCGAATTACGCAGCTAGAGAAAAACAAAAGAGAATAAAAAAGTGAAAAAAGTATGTTTCGACAATCAATCAATCAATCAATCATTCGCTCAGTCAATCAACCCCAGAAAAGGACGACCAATCTTCTAGGAGTTGAATTTGGCCGATTCCTCCATCTTTTTCCATTAAAACTCTACGGCACCAGCAGACATCACGTTTTTTTCACTCACATCTTGCACGTTGGGAATGGTGAGATAGGTCTGAAAGCGGTAGATATCGGGAATTTCGGTGATTTGGCGAAGGAGATCGGCGATCATTCTCCCCTTGGAGGATTTGGAGCGCAGCAGCACTTCCAGTTCCGGTAAACGAGACTCCGCCTCGACAGCCGCCATCCTGAGGAGAACAATGGGGATTTATTACGGAGAAATGGGCCGAAAATAGAATTCCAAAATAGTGATTTTTTTAAATCTCTCATCTGAAACCAGTTCGCCTAGTTCGTTCGTTCTGAAAACAGTTCGGCTAGTTCGTTCGGTCATTGTATTTGCTGTTCGCAATTGTTAGGGGTTTTGTTCTTAATAGTTAATAGCTGCAATGCTACTTAAGCATCAATCGGTTGATTGACTCCGCTTGTGGAGGCGTTCTGTTCGTGTTGCTTAAGGATTTTCTTGTCGTTTGAGGGTTATTGAGCTTTTTCGCTCCATCGATTGGTTGATTGACGCCGCTTGTCGAAGCGTTTTGTTCTTCCATTGTTTTGAAAACTGTTCATAAAAATCTCACTTCTGCTAGGACGGTAACCATTCCATCTTGCGTTTTTACTCCGGTCGCATTAGCGATTTACTGCGCCGCGGGAAAACTTTGATAAGTACGACAATGAGTTTGGTGAAAGCGCGACGTCGTCTGGAACTGAACAAACTTCCCTTCAGTCTCGGCAAAGCCACACTCTCCCTCATCCCGCTGCTGCCATGCGAATGGGCCGGCGGCTTCTTCAACCTGGTGGAGAATCCAGTGCAGATGACGCTGGTCTGCACCTTCCTCTTCCTCCTGATGGACTCCATGTTCTTTCGCAGCCTCTTCCTGGAAGACCTGACACCGCGGCGGGGACCAGCGGGGAATAAGAATGCCGCCTGGAGTGGAACAACGGCGTATGGGATGCACCTTTTGACGGCGGTCCCCGTCATCGGTGTAGGTGTCATACTCTTTGGAGCGCCGATCACTGAGTATGGGAAGAAATCGATCATCTTCATCTGATTGTGTAGCTCGATTGATTGATTGCAAGGAAACTGTGAATCTCCTTTTTTTGCATACAGCACCAGCGCTTGATTGATTGATTGCAAGGAAATTGTGAATTTGTTTTTGCTGTATACAGCACCAGCGCTTGATCGATTGATTGGCTCGCAACTGTGGGAATTGATTTTCACGTTGAATTGAACTTGAATTAATTTCAATTATTGATGAATTACTATTGTCGAAAAGTTGAACCGTCAATTTAAATATGCGAACTTAATATTTTGCGTTGAATAGACTGATGGATTTTCAGCGAGCTGAATAAATTTAAGTTTTTCCTACCCTTCTGTTTCTTACCTTTCTCTTAATTTTTGACGCATGATTAAATAATTGACAGTTGAATTCGTTTTATTGAATTTTATTGTGTGTATTGAATTTAGTTTTAGTTGCATATATAATGTTCGGAGTTTTTCGAAGTGGTATACAGTCGCCGAGCACGTGTGTTTTTGTATATTTTTTTAGGGCATGGGGAGAAACTGCTGTTCTCGCCGTGCTGCTCGCCATCGTCTCCTTCGCGCCTTTTTGCCACGTGTTCGTACATCCGTTCAACGAAATGATGAAACTCCTTCAGTCCGATAAAACCGAATTTTGGAACCTGGAGAAGGCCAGTCTTATACCCGGTCTTGTGGCGGCGTTTGGGGCATGGTCCGGGGCCATTGTCATTCCGCTGGACTGGGATCGGCCTTGGCAGGTATTTTTCCCTCGTTTAGACTTGTTACTCGAATAGACTAGACAGATAGGCAGTCAGAGAAATAACACACAGATAGACAGACAGACACACACGCACACAGACAGACAGACAGACACAGACAGACACAGACAGACAGACAGACAGACAGACAGACAGACAGACAGACAGACAGACAGACAGACACAGACACACAGACAGACACACAGACACAGACACACAGACACACAGACACACAGACACAGACACACAGACACAGATTATGGGCAAAATTGCTGGAATTTTTGAGCGGGACCAGTCATATACTGATCTTTATTGCAGAAGTGGCCAATTCCTTGCTGTTTCGGAGCATTCACCGGCTATACAATAGCCAATTTCGCTTGGTTTTGCGTGCTATCGTGGAAACTGTCCCGACGCCCCACTTCCAAGTTCACCCCGAAAGGCGAATGAATGGGTAAAGATGCCTGGGATTGTCTCGGTTTTTGCCATTGCTCAAGCCATTTTTAGATCTCCCTTCTTTTGTATCAGAATTAGTTTGTGAACTTTCCTTATACTGGCACCGCAATGTCCTTGACCAACGGCCAGCGCCCAATTGGTATGACAAAAATCCTTCCAATTGCCATCAAAATCGTAATGCGGTAATCGAATACAGCGTTTCCGGTTACTGGTACAACGGGAAAAAAGTGATGTGGTGTAAAAAAGGTCAAGAGGTATCAAAAAGGTATCATACAACGGAGAAGAAGTGTCACAGGCAGGAGAAGAAGTGACACAGGCAGGAGAAGAAACATATCAAGGCAACGCAGCTTCCGATTTTCGCTTCTTCCGTTTCCGCCCGGAAGGAGACGATTCCTCCTTCGACCGTTTGATCAGACCTTTGACGCCCTGCCCGAGCCATCCCGGTTGGTGGGCAACCTCGGCAGAGGACGGAGTTTGGTCGGAAGAGTTGGTGAGCTCGCGACGCCGTAGAGGAACAACAATTTTGGTCAAAGTATCTTTCTCGAGAAGAAAGGTGTCTGGGATAAGATTCAGCAAGGCCATAACTCGCTGCATAACGTCGTCACAGCGAGCGTGAAGCTTCAAGTGGCAGCTTTCGTCCTTCGGGGTCCATTGGAGATTGACGATGTAGAGTTTCTGACGCCGATGCCACAGACAAGGATAATCCTTCAAAACCTAACAAAAACAGAAGACAAATATGTAGTTAGATAAGATGACAGGCAGGCAGACAATGACACACATTCAAACAAACAAACACGCAGGCAGGCAGACAGACAGACAGGCAGACAGTTAGTCAGGCAGACAGACAAGCAGACAAGCAGACAGTCAGTCAGGCAGTCAGGCAGACAGTTAGACAGTCAGTCAGTCAGGCAGACAGACAGACAGACAGTCAGTCAGGCAGACAGACAGACAGTCAAACAAGCACCCAGAGATTTTGACAGACAGACATACCGCCAGTCAGACAAGTAGACACACAGATTGACAGACGCGAAAGCCAAGGCACACCTTCAAACTACTTCCAAGGCAAAGGACCACGTCAGCCAACTTTGAGTGATCCTGAGCCATCTCCCAGTTCATCGGAACCGCCGTGCGGGACTTCTCTCCAAATAAGACAATCGTGTCCTCCAAGTCGACACCACATCGATGGCACTTCCGTCCGGTTCGATGGCGCCGCCAGCGGGTCTTGGTGGTCACGTCGAATGAGCGGAAGTATTCCCGTTCAGGTTCGCAGTTCCCGCACATTTCCAGGTACATATTGCCGTGCACTTCCGACAGGCTGGAACGGGGGAATCCGCTCCTGACGTGGAGGCCATCACAATTTTGGGAGACAATGTATTTCAGAAGGCTAGAGAGTGAAAACTTGCATCAACGTCAGAAAGAACAGTCTAGGCAGGAGACACGAAGGAGGATTATCCTGGAAACAACCCCGAACAGACACAAAAGGCCAGGCAGACAGACAGACAGACAGACAGACAGACAGACAGACAGACAGACAGATAACGTACCCAGCTTCGTGTAGTTTGAGTAACGCCATATGCGTGAAAGTCGGTTTCGCCTTGGTCAGATCGAACGGCTTCAAGGGATCCACGCATGATTCGCCCTTTTCGCTCCGCGTCCATAGGCCGTTTGGTCCACGATAATCGGGAATGTCCGCTGCCGTGCTGATCCCGGCTCCGGTGTACACGATTGTATGCTTCGCCGACCTCAGCGCATTCGCCAAAATCTGCGAAAGCATCAAACTAAATAAAACACTAATTTAAACAACATTGAAACATGCTTTCAACTTACGGTAAATCAATAAACAAATTTTAAAGACCAATTAACTTAAAAGCAACGCTATTTCTCCGCTATATTATATTAAATCAAATGGTCTGTCACTGTCACCGCATTTTTCAACGAGCCTTAATGCTTTCAATAAAAATTGTATCACTCAGGTGGCAAAAACCTTGCGCTGACCGAATTGAGTACTTCAACTCGGAGGCTGTGTACCACGCGTCGATCGAGTGTGATGGCTTAACTCGATTAGCGCACGATTTGTGCCACGTGCGTATATTTACCAAGTGACGCGAAAAATGGATTTATAAATTAAACTAACATGAATTAACTGAAAAAAAGCTATTCATGCCGGTTTTTAATTAGAATTGAAAACTAATCTGTAAACCATTAACGGATATGTCTATAATGGAATTACCGAAATAATTCTAACATGAGCTGGATGGATGGATTGATTGATTGATTGATGAAAGCTGAAGAAAAAAGCGCTCTAGCTAATCAATCAATCCACGCACAGACGACCACGATGAAATTCTGCCACGTGAAAGCGCGACTGACTCTCCGCCCAGTGAGACGCGAGAATGCCCTCGTGTTGCACGAAATCAATGGGCAAATATTCTTACCCGACATTTCTCCTCAATTTCCGCGTCGCTGTCAAAAATTTCCAGTTTTCGTTGCTCATCCAAGACGACTTCCCGATTTTGCCGCTCTGCCTTCTCCACCAGCCGCCGGTGCTGTTGGATAAACTGCAAATCCTCAGCTGTTCGGGATTCCGGGGTCTTCGCAGCAATTTGACATGCCTAAAGATAGCGAAACGAGGGGAAATACACCCGCGAAAACGGAGAAAGCCAATTTTGATTTTGTCAACACGTGGCCGAAATGCTGGGTTGACCGAATTAGAGTCACTTCTCAGTTCATAAATGCTTCCACCACAAAATTAAGCAAAGTGGATCTAATTCGGTCCGCGCAGCATTACGGCCACATGCGTAAACTGTCTTTAATCTCAACCTGCAAGCGAATTTGCCTCTTTTCTTCCCTCTCCAAGATGGCCGAAACCTGCTCCGCTTTGCGTCGCTCGCGATCACTGATCGGCTGCGGTTGAGCCATCTTTTTACATGAACAAAATCAGTGAAAGCCAAAGGAAGCGAACGGAGCAAGGAAAAAAATTAATCCAACGATCGAACGAAACGAAAAGCGTTGATTTTGAGTCAGGCGACTCGCCATACGGTGCAAACTGTTTGAGTCAGGCGACTCGCCATACGGTGCAAACTATTCGAGTGAGGCGGCTCGCTATAGGGTGCAAACTATTTGAGTCAGGCGACTCGCCATAGGGTGCAAACTGTTTGAGTCAGTCGACTCGCCATACGATGCAAACTGTTTGAGTCAGCCGGCTCGCCATAACCACTGTATGGTGAGCGACGGCGGGGCGAGGCGGGGGGGGGGCTTTCACGCCTTCGGACCCCCAATACAATTTAGCGCCCAACTGGCTTAATGAGGGTCTTGAACACAGATCGCGGATCGGACATGTTGATTCGGTCTGACGAGACTGGATGATATGTCAGAAATGACTGAAAGCTTTGTTTTTTGTTTGAGGGAGCCGAAATAATCCCGGCTGCATTCTTTCTAAATACTGAATTACAATACTGTATTGCAATAAAAGTTTAGGCTTTTGGATAAAAATCGGTAAAAGAGTTCTCCCCAGATGCAGACCCGTACAACCGTATTTTAGTTTACAGTAATACTAGTGGGTGGTTTGCCGCACCCGGCTTACCGTGACTGAATATTCAGTCTCCGAAAAAAATTTCGGACGCCTAGTTTCCAACAAAAACCGCTTTTTGCGGACTCTTCACATAACGGTCCGCTCAAAGGCACGGTTAGACAATTGTGAGAAGGACTGAAAAAAGAGCGACCTTTGTACGCTGGGAATTAGCCTGCACTGAAGAAGCAACATCATTTTTGTCTCACGGAAGTGTTTGTCTTTTCAGTCAGAAACTTAAATCATGACTAAGAGCGACGTGGAAACTTCTGCCGCCGTAATAGGTCTGCAATCCGGCTAAAATTAGGATGAAACGACTTATAATATTTAATCCTCAAAGAATTTAGTTGTTCAATGACGCGAGCTAAAAAAACTATTTATTTTGCCACTGGAGTCAGGAAAACACTGCATAGTCACTGCATAGTCACTGCATAGTCACTGCATAGTCCACAGCATAGTTAGCGACCTCTATAGTGAGCTTTTTCTAGCTGTCCAATCATATTGTTTTTGAAACATGTTCCCACAACTTTTTTTCATATCTGATACGTGTTCCACCGGGTTATCAATTATTCTCTGTCGCTCAGGACCTTGGTGATAGTCAAAACTTGTGTGGAAGTTGCGATTCCAGGGTGGCCCATTCCAGGGTACGGGAAAGTCAAGTGGCCTATTCCACTGCCCTTACCTCATACTGGTTCTTACTGGTTCTTACTGGTTCTTATTGGTTCTTACTTACTTACGATAGTTCTCTACTGAATCGGACTGTTCGTTGCGCAACCATTGTTTGCTCCGACCTTCACAACATGCAACATGACGAGTCGACGGTTGTACACCAGAAACAGAGGCTCGTTTAGGTCCTTACACGTCGGAACCAGGCCCCCTCGTCCTACGGCCAGGGGGTGGGCAAGGTGGCAAAACGTCTCTTTTTTTAAGATTGACCCAAAATTCGGCCTATTGTTTCTGATCATTTTAAGACTTGTGGGGGGTCTGGGGGTCTAATTTCCAGGGGCCCCCTGAGATTTCAAAGCGTGTTAAAAAATCAGTTTTTCAACAAATTTGAACCGTTCTTGAATGTTTCGCTCGTCCCATTTATATTGATCAATAGAGAGCCTCTGTTGGACCTCAACAAACCTCAAATTCGAACGAAAAAGTTATTTTTTGAAAATGTTTTGAAGTCTTAAAGGGTCCACTGGAAAATGGGCCCCTTCACTCCCCACAAGTTCAAACTGATCAGGAACAAGAGGCCGAATTTTGGGTTCAATATTGAAAAGAACACGTTTTGCACCTTGGCCCACCACCTTGCTCCCCCCTTGCCCCCCTGAGGGTTCCTGATTTCGACCTAAACGAGCCTCAGAAGTGTCCTGACGCATTCATGCAATGTCGGAGCCGTCGACGGTAACCAGATGACGTTCCAACTCTTATCGTCCTACTTATCTTACACGGTCTTTTACCCTCCTCGATTTCAACCTCGCCGTCAGAGCTATATTACTGACATTATTCCCTATCCCCGCCTATCCTTTCCGCTACATCGTCCCCGCGACGGTTCATCTTCCAGTCATCGCCTCAACAATCGGGTTACATTGTATTCATCGAGGGAGTTCCGGGTTTCGGATCATCCCGTCGTGCCTCGTGCCTGATGCCTGAACTCGACAGTATCTACGACAATTGCGATCTCATGGCGGCGGGCAGCCTCATTCCGGACTGGCAACCCGCCCGGCGCCCCGACGCTCGGACCCTCGAGGGACGGTTCGTCCGCATGGAAAAACTCGAGCCCGCACGGCACGGCGACGGACTGTACGCCGCCCTCCACGGTCCTAACTCCGATGCCAAACTGTACGACTACCTCCCGTGGGGTCCGTTCTCCAACCGTATCGACTTCGACACATGGCTCAGCGCTCACACTGCGAAACCGGACCCTTGGGTCTACTGCGTGGTGGACCAAAGGACCGGCGCGGTTTTAGGCAACATCGGCCTGCTGGGCATCGCTCCGGCCCACGGACGGATCGCCATCGGCGGGGTCATGTTCGGCGCCTGCATGCAACGGACCCCGAAAGGCACGGAGGCATTCTACCTGCTGGCGAAGGAGGCCTTTGAGTTGGGCAACCGACGGCTGGAGTGGCGGTGCAACAGCGAGAACGCTCGTTCACGGAGAGCGGCGGAGAGGTTCGGTTATACTTTTGAAGGAGTTTTCCGGCAACAAATGGTCCTTAAAGGGATCAATCGCAACACGGCACATCTCTCGATCCTCCATACGGAATGGCCGGCGGTGCGGGAGGCCTTCGAACGGTGGTTGGCCCTGGAGAACTTTGACGAGGCCGGCCAGCAGATTAAATCGCTGGAATCTTTCCGGGTTTCGCCGTCCGCACGATCAGCAGAATGAAATTTCACTCACGCAGCCTGAATTACGCAAATTAACATTACGCAAAGTTGGTACCGTATTCCCCCGATCTCAAGGGACACTTTTTTGCCCTACCAGTTAATTTGATCCACCCCGGATCTTATCTGTTCATCACCGTTTGCTTTTGTTTATCTACAATCAATCAATCAACTGATCTAATTTGTGCGTCAAGATATCCCGCTTAATCAATCAATCGCTGGCAAGTTGCGCTTAAATTTCAACCAATCACGACACAGTGAATCCGATTGAACAGTCAACCGATGACTGGAGGGGGTGGGGCTTAAGTGTCCTTTGAGATCGGGGGAATACGGTAAACATCTTTAGTTCAGACAGTTTAAGCCTTAAGGGTGCTTCGCCCTTCTCATGTGCTTTTGCACGCCTCTGATTAGAGTAACATGCAAGATGAGATTGGCATCGTCGGTGAAGCCACGCTTGACCTTGTCACGTTTTTAGCAAGTTTACCCAAATGGAGATTTCGACTGCTCGGACATGCAGTGCAAGTGTTGGACTCTTTGCTGGACGTCGTTCAGTCAAGAACACTGCGAAATTCCGGAGTTTGGTACGCCACCGAAGGCCAGACTATAAAGTTGATAACGGCAGACAGGAGGTAGATGAGGTTGTTCATCATCACATACCGGAAACACCGAGTTGGAACCATTTAAATCCTTCTGCAACACGCGCACTATCTTATCGTCGAGCTTTTACTACAAATTCAAGTTATCCGAATACTAAACGTTAAGGCAAACCCACGGACCCATGTTTTACTTACGTGGCCTTAAAATAGCCTAACCGATTTAGATCCTTTACCTCGGCTGGTGTGCATATCCGAGGGAAACGGCCTGACTCAGTTAACGCTATCTTATGGCCATGTGTGTAGTTAAGGGATTTCAGAGTCTACACGGTTCCGTATACCAAGCGAACGCTTTGGGTTGAATCACTACATGGGTTGAATCAGTCGGGTGGCGGAGGGCGCCACGAGAGTAAATTGTAAATAACACTCATTCAGCTTCACACACCGCCTGCGGCGCCCTCCGCCACCCGACTGATTCAACCCATGTAGTGATTCAACCCAGAGCGTTTGCCTGGTACCATTACCAATTGGGCATAGGTGTGACCGCTATACCCTGCATCCCTGTATTATTACCTGCCGGAAATCATTACCTTCTTCACCTTCTCGAGCCGCGCTGTCTAAATCCTTGACTAAAATATGTGTCAATCAAATTTATGGCAAACATCCCTGAGCCAAATTGGCAGCCTGCCCGGCTCCCCGACTCTAGGACCCTCGAAGGACGCTTCACCAAGTTTTACCCATAAACTTTATCTTATACTTATGATAATAAAAAATCCGAACACATAAATACAAAATAAACTGCAAACATAGCAGCATTATGGGCGTGCACTTGTGCTTCGTACTTGTACAATTTAGACGTACTGTACTGCTAAATAGCAGTTTTGGTTTTTTTTAACGTTGTTTTGAAACGTGGATTTATTTTTAAATTGACTGGGAAATTGGACGGAGAGATCAATAGATCGAACAGATGCAAATCCAAGACGGCGAGATGGAGACCTGGTCGCGGAGGAAGGTACTTGGAGGTCGGAGTGACGGAAGGCCCTATGGGATGACGGAAGGCCCTATGGGATGACAGAAGGCTCGGCAGCAGCAATGATGCTACATTGTGAGGGTCGGAAAGAATCAGGCACATTTGGTGTGATGGGAAAAATGCGGCGAAGAGTTTTTGGTTAAACTGCGAGGCGAAGCAGTCCGTCCATCCCCACGGCTTGACGGGATTCTAATCGTAAATGCGGACGGCCAGACCAAGGCCGGATCGGAAGAGACGTTTGAAGTCTCGCACAGTATTTTCTGCAGATGGAGTGAAGATTTAGAACAAGGCATGTACGTGTACGGATCAAATATCCCGCGTTCTAAACCGTAAGCAGGTTCTCACGGGCCACAAGATTACTGTAGAATCTCGACCCATCCGTGGTACGTTTTGGACCCCCCAGTAAATCAGACCCGGTGGGTCTAATCAGACCCGGTGAGTCTGCTTACGCAATCAATCAATCGACACGTGCGGTCTTGTGGTTCACACATCTTCGCAGTCAGTCAAAGCGGTCGCTTTTTACTGCGTGATGACGTAGGCACCACGGATGGGTCGAGATTCTACAGTATGTGTATGAATGACAAGGCGTATTTCGACAAGACGAGTTCCGTAGTACTTACGGTGCGAGTGAATACTCAATGTGGACGTTTATTATTACGTAATCATTCTGTCGACCTTGCTGATCGACTTTTAGACGACCCGTCTGCTACGAAAGCAGGGGACAGTCGTAAAGGGTACATACGTACAGAGAACAGCACTTGCAATCGTGAATCGATTTATCACGCCACACAAGGCACCAAGGAGAAACGACTGCATGCGTGCTCGAACAGCAAACTCTTATCGTCTTATACTTTCACTATCTTTATTTCCCGTTTTCCTCCAAAGAGAATTCAATGCGTCTTTGACACTTTGCTTGGAGCATTAAAACTCTTTTAACAGAAAGTCCCCTCTCCTCTCCTTCTCTGTTTATTCAAAGGAACTATTTGCAAAAAGCTGTACCCTGTACAGAAAGCATTCATCGGGAGTAAATTCCGGCAGTATCTCGTTTTCATCCATGGCAAACATTCCCGTACCGAACTGGCACCCCGCCCGGCTTCCCGACGCCCGGACCCTCGAGGGACGCTTCGTCCGGCTGGAAAAATTCGACCCTACAAGGCACAGTGACGGACTGTACGCCGCCCTCCAAGGTCCCTCCCCCGACCCGAAGCTATGGGACTACCTCCCGTGGGGACCGTTTCCTGACCGAACCGACTTCGACAAATGGATCAGCGCCCACACCGCCGACCCTGACCCATGGGTCTACTGCGTGGTGGATAAAGCTACCGGAGTTGTTGACGGCAACCTCAGCTTGATGTCCATCGTTCCCGCCCATGGTCGGATCGAAATCGGTGGGGTGGTGTTCGGTGCGAGCATGCAACGGACCCCGAAGGGTACGGAGGCGGTTTACCTGCTGGCGAAGGAGGCTTTTGAGCTGGGCAACCGACGGCTGGAGTGGAAGTGCAACAATGAGAACGCCCGTTCAAAACGGGCGGCCGAACGGTTCGGATTCACGTTTGAGGCGGTATTCCGACAGCACATGGTCCTCAAAGGGAAGAATCGTGACACGGCGTGGTACTCCATCATCGACTCGGAATGGCCGGCTGTGCGGGAGGCGTTCGAGCGATGGTTGGCGGAGGAAAACTTCGACAAAACTGGACAGCAAATCAAGCCGTTGGAATCTTTCCGGGTTTCACCGACTTCGTAATCTGGCTAGCTCTCCTTTTCAGTACGATGGGGGAAATAGTACGTAGTACGTTGAATGATTTTGAAGTTGCTTCCTATAATTCGGTCATGGCCACTGTTTACAAATGATTGCAAAAGCATGATGACGGTCAGTTTGGAAAGATGATAAAATGCGCACAGACAGAGTGGAGGGTGGGACACACGCACAGCGGAGACTGAAAACAGACTGAGTGCCTGAAAACTAGACACTCGAGCCGGAGTGCTCGAAAACTAGACACTCGAGCCGGAGTGCTCGAAAACTAGACACTCGAGCCGGAGTGCTCGAACCCGAGTGCCTGAAAACTAGACACTCGAGCCGGAGTGCTCGAACCCGAGTGCCTGAAAACGAGACACTCGAGCCGGAGTGCTCGAACCCGAGTGCCTGAAAACGAGACGCTCGAGCCGGAGTGCTCGAACCCGAGTGTCTTTCGTAGAATCATATTAACGGAAGGTTGAGCGGAGAGACGGAAGATACTAAAGGCAACGGAGCAACGAAATAGTAGCACACAGGGCGGAGCCAAAATAGCAGACGGAATGACAGCCCAGATCAAATACTAAAAAAAAGGGATGATCACGGAGATAGAGGGTCCGGGTAACGGAGTGACCGAAAGAACGAAGGTCCGGAGCGACGGAAACCTTGCCGTGTTTTAGTCATCGGGACGGAAGGATGGAAGATACGGTAACAGACGGAACGTCGGTCGTTGGGAGATAGTAGTATCGGTGTGTACCGGCACGAAAATACGGTTTTGCAATCGGGAACCGATTTCCACATGTGCCGAGACAGTGGCAATCTTATCGTCCTGATTCCCAGTGCGCTCACCTACTCGAATACAACCACAATTACACTCCGACTGCTAACCGTCAAGCAACTTTGGTTGAACAATTCTTTTCTACTGCTCTAAGGATCGACCATACCGAATACCTTGATTGAACCGCAGGAGGTCACCTTTCGGGGATCATCCGATAACTCGAACCCAAACCAACTGTGACATCATGGCGGACAGCATTCCCGTCTCAAACTGGAAGCCCGCACAACTTCCCGACGGTCGGACCCTTGAGGGACGCTTCGTCCGGCTGGAAAAACTCGACCCTACGCGGCACGGTGACGGACTGTACGCCGCCCTTCAAGGTCCCTCCCCCGACCCGAAACTCTGGGACTATCTCCCGTGGGGACCGTTTCCTGACCGAACCGACTTCGATAAATGGATCAGCGCCCACACCGCCAACCCTAACTCATTGGTCTACTGCGTGGTGGATAAAGCTACCGGAGTTGTTGACGGCAGCCTCAGCTTGACGTCCATCGTTCCCGCCCACGGACGCATCGAAATTGGTGGTGTGCTTTTCGGTACCGGCATGCAACGGACCCCGAAAGGCACGGAGGCCGTCTACCTGCTGGCGAAGGAGGCCTTTGAGCTGGGCAACCGACGGCTGGAGTGGAAGTCCAACAATGAGAACGCCCGTTCGAAACGGGCAGCGGAGCGGTTCGGATTCACGTTTGAAGCAGTTTTCCGGCAGCATCAGGTGGTAAAGGGAAAGAACCGTGACACGGCGTGGTACTCCATCATCGACTCGGAATGGCCGGCTGTGCGGGAGGCGTTTGAGCGATGGTTGGCTGTGAATAACTTTGACGAATCTGGACAGCAAACCAAACCGTTGGAATCTTTCCGGGTTTCACCGACTTCGTAATCTGGCTAGCTCTTCTTTCCAGTACGATGGGAGATGTAGTATGTAGTACGTTGAATGATTTGTTGTGCCGGTTGTGCCGGCGGTGCGAGAAGCCTTTGAACGGTGGTTGGCTGTGAATAACTTTGACGAATCTGGACAGCAAATCAAACCGTTGAAAGCATTCCGAAAATTGCTGTCTGTTAAATCTGATTCTAGCTATTGACACAATTCATCGAATGATTTCGAAGTTGGTCCCCAACCTTATTTCGATTTTTCCAACTTCGGGAAGTTTACACGAAGAAATCTTCGTGTTCCGTCCGAAAATGTGACTTTCTGGATTATGAAGCCGGTACGCAATGAGCGTCGAACGATTTCCGGCCAATTGTCACAGGCCAGTGGCAATTCCGACTTCTGCTCCATTCATCAAAACATGCAGTCATGTGTCCTTGATAATGTTTAAACCGAAATTTAAATTTCGACCGCTTGGAATGCACAGTCTGAAAATCGTTCTTAAGTTGTTGTGAAATGAATTTTCTAAACTGAATTTTCTGATGTGAAATTGCGAAGTGAAGATTGTGATGTGAAGTTGCGAAGTGAAATTGCGAAGTGAAGTTGCAAAGTGAAGTTTGTGTTTTGATGTGAACTTTGTGAAATTCGTGAAGTTCGTAAAATTTAAAGAATTTCGAAGTAATTTTTACCCAAAAACCTCTTCGTATATTTTTATTAATACACATTCTAAAACATGAATACAAAATTCACTATAAAAGTCGCAGCATTATGGGCGTGCACTTGTGCTTCGTATTTGTACAATTCGGACGTACTTGTAAAGGGCAGTTTTACATTTTTGAAACGTTATTTTGGAACGTAGATTTAATTTCCTTAAAAAAATGTGCCTCTCAATACAAAACAGACAGGAATTACTTTTCATTTGATCCTCACAGCTTTTTCTTATAAATTCACATTAAGTCATAATGATGTTTACGGTTCTGCTTTTTAATACAGCAAATGTTTTTTGTTCTTTGTTATTCACACATTTCTGAATATTATTCAGACATTACGTGAATATTCTCACCCAAATAGTTGCAGCTAGTTAAACTAGCTGTTAAACGAAGTCGGTGTTAACGAAGTTAACCCTCTTCACACTTGATCTTGAAACGGATGTCCACTTTTATCTTCCTGTTCTGAAACTTTAACGGCTAAGCGCGTGAGCACACCTGAGTGCGCGGTTCGACGACCGCAAGTTATAGTATCCTCTGTTGCGTGGTCGAAGTTGTGTGCGCTCGCCAAAACGGATTATATTGTCGACACGATTATGATAGAAAAAGGGTACACACATGGCCACAATTTTGGGTGGCAGAGTTCGAGCCATCAGGGTGGTCTGAGTTTGAGCCACTCTTGGCCTGAGCTTGCTTGAGAATTCGGCTCGAACTCGGATCACCCTTTTTGGCTTTAAGTCTGCCACCCAAAATTGCGGCCATGTGTGTACGAGGCAAAGTGTGTATTTCGGCTCACCGTCCACTTGATCGATAATTCGGCTCACTCATGAGTTTCTCTTTGAACGCAGGTGCTTGATTGTTTGATTTTTAGAAAATCAGAAGGATATAGTACAGCAAATAAAAAAATCAAGCACTTGCCATGAAAGAGAAACCCATGAGTGAGCCGAAATAAAGACTTTGCCTCGTACTTGTGGACACAAAATACTTTCTAAACACAATGTTCGTTACCAGTCCGATTTCTTTGTGTCACGTATTTTTTGTTCCAGCCATCATAAGAGTACACTGCCATCAAGTCAGACAAATCACATGTGGACTAATGGCCTAATTAACACGCAGACTCAACTCGAATAAGAAGACCCCGTCAATAACACTCGCATGTACAGTGCCGAACACAACGAACCGTTTCTCAAAGCTGGTGCGACTAACGAAAATAAGAACAGCCCGGCAGCGGAAACCCGCGAGCACATGTACAGAACCAAACGAAGACATGCCTGTAAAGCCGGCAGTGTATTTTCATCATAGATCAAAGGCAAGACAAATTCACACGAGCATTCTTATTAAAGTACACATGTGCATCCGAAGAATGCATAATTTCACCCGAGAGATCCAGAAAAAAAGATGGCCAACAAAACACAATCTCCGACCGCCCGTCTGTCAACCCCGATCGCCCGTCGGTCAACCCCGACCGTCCGACAGTCAACCCCGACCGCCCGTCGGTCAAACCCGACCGTCCGTCGGTCAATTCAACGCGAAGTCATCATACACCGAGTCTCCGTTCGTGTCCTCTCTGTCTCCCTCGTCTCCGCTGGTGCAATAATCATAGGACCTCTCACCGTCACCCTCCTCCTCATCCGTTTTCCAGTCCCATGAATCCTCATCCTCACCGTGTCCCTGCACTTCCAGACCGACATCCACCCAGTCGCCGTCGGGAAGGTTCCTCCCCGCAGCAAGAGTCCGAACCTTCCGAGGTTTGTCCGACTTTTCAATCAGCTCCCCGATCGTCCACTTCCGCGGCTGTCCAGCTCGCCGGCTCGTCGGTCCGTCCGTCTCGCCGATCGAATCGGTCATTCCGTCTCCGCGGTCCCGTTCCGTCGCCAGACTGTCCGCAATCTCCACACCGAACTTGTCGCCGTGTGAGACGGGCAGGAAGCGTCGCCACTCCCGCGACTTGGCGCGTGACTTGGTCTTCCGTCCGACCGAATTGGACCAGAGACCGTCTTTCCAGTAGTAGTCCTGCATCAACCCGATTTCGTAGACCACGCCCTCGGTGATGACCGCCATGCCGGAGGGTGGGGAACCTTCCGGCACCACGGCGCAAGTGGAGGCGGCAGTGGAGGCGGAGGCGGCGGCGGGCTTTTCCGGTTTGAGGGTGGCTCGGTTCACAACCCGGGAGGTTCCACGAAGGGACTGTCGCTTCAATGGGCGCTGCTTCACCTGCTCTAACGTTCCGTCGGAGGGCTTCAGTCCGTTCACTAACAGCGACGACAAGGTGGCCGTGTTTTTCCAGGTTTTCGAGGGTGATCCATTCGGCTTTCTAGAAAATTACTAGTCATTAACAATTCAAATTTAAATTAGTCATTATTCATTAAAAAAGTTTAAAAAAGTTTAAAAAAGTTTTAAAAAGTTTAAAAAGTTTAAAAAGTTTAAAAAATATATTCAACATTTTCGATTTAATTTGGTAAAACTGTTTTTGTTGTTATTAAATTCGTTTTAATTTCTATTCATACTTTTTCCGCGATGACGAGGAGGGCGGAAAAGCGGTGGATGAAACGCGAGCCACGTTTCGCGCAAACGCGTCGTAGTGGTCCTCCCGATTTCCCCGCCCGTGCGAGTCCAAATGGCGGACCTTATAATCCGAACACCATTCCACCCGTCGCACCACACAGGTGACGGGGAGACCTTCTTCCGACTGCTTCAGTGCAAGATCGGAGTCATCCGAAACCGTCGGAAGAGTATCGATTAGTCGCCATCGATTACGTTTATTCAGCGAATATTTCACAACATGCTTCCCTTGGTCATTCCGTCCGTTTCCGTGGCCATCCGTCGGTTGAGGGCTCCCGTAATCCGTCCCACTGACTTGGGAGGCATCGGTAATGTTGTTCGTTAAAAGGGACTTGGGAAGTCGTTTCTCGATGTAGGAAGAGTTACCTGCGAATAATTCTTTTTTTAATTTTTTTTAACGATAAAAAAATATTTTTAAAAGATGTTCTAAATGGTTCAGAAAGCGGCGTTTAAAATAAATAAATACAAAATATACCTGCGAAGCCCCAGGAACGGTAGATGTGGCGTCGAACAGGCATGACGATCACAGTCAATTAAGATGTAATATAATATTATAATATAATCCCGTGTGGTGTGTATAAAAGTCGCCGAGGAATGCGTCAGAAATTGGTGGGAAATTATTATTATTTCTCAAATGGAAACAATTAATGCGTAGTTGGTTGTCTGAGGCGAAAAGTACTCCGAAGTTTGTCGAGGTCGAAGGAGAAATGTTTACGGGGTTTTAGTTAGTCCATATCGGCCATGTATACATAAAAGTTGTCAGCAGTTTATATTGTCATCCGTGTGTCAGCTGGTGAAAGTGAAAACGCGCGTGTGTGCCCCACGATGTCAACACAGCCAGAGGCGGGATCGATAGCAGCGGAGTGCGCGACTCTGATGAACGCATAATTCCGTTTACCCTGGTATGGTCACGCGGGAGGCACCACTAATGCACATGTAAAATGAGGGCAAATCAATGAACAAAGGAAACCTTGCAGAAGGATAAGGGTGGGGCTGAACGGGACAGATGAATTGTTCTTACTGACCGAAGTCCACTGGAGGTTTTATACTGAGTAGTGAGTACTAGTACTAGCACTTTCACGTCCTCAGAGATAAATTTGTAGGAATGAAAGACGGTGAGTCATTATTATTCATTGCTGTCTGTCTGTCTGTTTATTTGTCTGTCTGTCTGTCTGTCTGTCTGTCTGTCTGTCTGTCTGTCTGTCTG
>LRSR01010403.1:0-15030 GCA_001579985.1 Hypsibius dujardini | reverse complement strand
TAGTAATATAAATATATAGTAATATATATATATAGTAATATAAATATATAGTAATATGCATATATAGTAATATATATTTAGTAATGTATACACTAGTTGCTTGTATACTGCATTACAGCGTTGCTCATGTTCCCTCACCTTTAGGGCAATGATAGAGGTCCGGAATGATCTGCAACACAAAAGACATTACAATTCTGCATTTACAAGCCCCGTACTGTATTGTTTAGTTGTAACGGTGGGTGGGTGTGGCTTACATTTTGTTTCACTATTAAATTACAGATACACTGGGCGTGTGAAGTTTCAATAATACACCCCATTTGCATTTGTTGTACATTAATAATCGTAATCGAAGCAGTAACATAGCCGAGGAAGTAGCACATTGTAAGGCCTCCCAAATGCAGTCTTGCCTTGCAAGTTTTACTTTATAAATTTTTAAAAAGTTTTATAACACATCATTTTAGGCCACTTTATTATAAATGAAACAATTTCGCCGCACTAAAGCAGCGTGAAAGATGAGAATGATCGAGATGATGCATGCTTACCGTTATCGCATCATTTTCACTGCTCGGCTGGCAGGAACAGCGATGAATAACAACAAAACTCAACACCGCAAACAACTTAAATCCAGGATAGAGATCCATCATCCTCAGTCGCACGCTTCGGAAATGGTCCGCAAACAACTTAAATCCAGGATAAAGATCCATCATCCTCAGTCACATGCTTCGGAAATGGTCGTCGAAAAATCTAGGAGACCGATTAAAATACACAGCATTTTTATTCCGGCATTGCTGTTGAAAGAAGAATCCGGCGAAAAAAAATATTCCAGTCACAGTGTTGGGAATAATCACAAACAGACAGCTGCGTGCAATTCAGTCGGGCAAGCACATTCCAGCGCGGTTACAATAATAGCAACTGCCCAGTGGTCATCGACTTAAATCAAGACTCGTTCAGGTATAAATTCCACGAATAATTCATCCCCGTCGTTGGGCCCAAGGAAAAAGGAAGGCTTGAAGATGACGACGACCAAAAAGTGGTTGACCATTTGTTAGAACTCTTACCGAGAGAGAGAAAGAGAGAGAGAGAGAGGGGGTTAATTTGCCGCGGTGTTGTCTCATCACACGCAGACTCAAAAAAGAAGACAAGGAGCGAAATCGTTCAAGTTGATCAGAGACAAGTTTTTTAGCTTAAACGTCACTCCTGACTACTCTTGCACACCACGGATACACCAACCAGCCAGGTAGAGTCAGGCTTCCCTGTTTCTGTCTTCTCTCTTTCTTTGACTAGTAGTAGACAGAGGGAGGGGGAAAAGGGTGTTGAAACAACGTGTTGGACATCAACCACTAAAACAACCAATTAACGTCATGACAAAACGCTGCAGCAGACTGCACACCAGATCAGGCACAGGCAGACAGACTGCACACCAGATCAGGCACAGGCAGACAGACTGCGCACCAGATCAGACACAGGCAGACAGACTGCACACCAGATCAGGCACAGGCAGACAGACTGCACACCATATCAAGAGAGAGAGAGAGGCGAGTCGATGAGATCGATCGAGCAGGAATTCTTCTTTCGCATACCAGTACCTGCTGTTTCCGCTCTCTCAGGGGAAAGAAAGTACCCATTAGTAAAAGCATCATTGGACGCGCCGGCATACCGGTAACACGATGCAAATCCGAATAACAAATAACTGGAACACCCAGTTTCCCTCCTCGCACACGGTCCCTGATAACTGTTGGACTACTCTGTTTGGAGTCCAGGCGGAAAACTGTTGCACGAAATTCGAGGCATGAAACCGCGAAAATGCATTGTCGTAGGTCGGAGATTCTGGTTGCAGTAGTAAGCAAAAAGCCGATGCACAGACAATATGCAGGCAAGTCGACTGCTAAAACCGCAGACACGACGCAGAATGCAAAATCATTCCTGAAGTAATGTCATTTTCTGTCTACATTGAATCGTCCGTTTCAAATATTCTCATACGTTTAAGCTGCTAGTAGAAAACATTCCGTCCTGAATTACGGTATAGCGTCTTCATCAAGGGACGCGAATTAGAAAGATCAACGCACACGCGGATTAGGACCGCTTCTTCACAGATTCCATCAATCCTAATGGAAAACTAAACTCCACAGTCATTAATACGCGAAGAATGAGATTTCATCGGTTTACTTGGCACAGCGACATCCTTGCTTGCCCTCTCCCAAGCCGCGTAAGCTCCATCCCATTTCCGCTCGAAGGATCCACCGGAAATTGCAGCTGTAGAAGAGGGCGAATCCGACTGCGCATTGACCGGTGCAGCCGACTGCGCATGGACCGGTGCAGCCGACTTCGTTTCGGTTCGCGTGCGCTTCTTCAAAGGTGCGCCGACGGTGTTGACGCAGTCACGAAGCACGGCTCCATCTTTGCCGAAGACTACCCTCAAGTCGGAATTGACAGGAGCAAACACCTTCCGCCCCTTGTACATCACAGCCATTGTGCAAGTCGGATTGCGCCCGCGGATCGCGCAGTACACAGGAGAGCCCTCACGTCGTCGCTTGAGTTCCGGTAGAATGGGGGCAGCGGCAGCCGACTTCTTTGTGGCCGGAATACGACTCGTTGCTGAAGAAAGAGCCGCTGGTTTCACAATCGCAGCTCGCTCACTCTGCGCTTTCCGCATTATGACTCGCCTGCTCGGGTATTTCCCGTCGTTCTTGGCGGCAGATGCCATGCCTCCAGAGAATTCCATCTCCGGATACGTGAACGATTGTTCCATCTCCGTCTTCGGACTTGCTGTATTGATTCTGCCTGATGATTCACCTTCCTTTTTGATCGGTTCGTCAACAACATAAGCTCGCCTGGCAGATTTGGCCAGCCTGATCGGAGTAATCTGTTTCTTTCCCTTGTGCTGTGAAGTTCCATCCCGAGCGCCCTCTATAAACATAACAATGATCCTCATGTCCAAGTCGAAAAATATTACATGGGTATTTACCGTTTTTGGAAATCGGCTGTACAAGCTCCCCAGTCTCATCGTGATGATCTGGAAGAACAAGATCAGCATCGACGACAGCATCCATTATTTCCTCCAGCTTTCCGTCGACGATCGTGGAGGGAATATCATCACCTGATGGCAAGCTGACCTCCCGAACACCAATCAGTCCAGCTCGCACTACACGGCCATTTATAGTTATGCCGGATGCCGTTTGATAAGCTGGATAGCTCTTCACGACCAAAGTTCGGGCGGCATCAAGAGGAGGGCGGGAAATGGGTTGCGCGGCAATTGGAGGTACAATGTTGATTGATTGATTGTTGATTGAAGAGGTCTCTGGAAAGTCAACCAGTGTGGGATCTCCAGCGTCCATTCGTTCATCTTGTTCCGCGGGTGCGCTAGTTGAAACTGCTCCACTAGCCACGCATCCACGAATCACTTTGCCTTTCACAATGACCTCATTCACAGTTGCATCTGAAACAGGATGGTTTCGCGAAGCATCTCGAGGTGGTTGATTGTTGACGATAACGACAGCGCCCTCTGGTGGTTCATCTCCCGCGGTTTCCGCTTCCGCTGCTCCAACATCATCTTCCCCGACCATTGCTGTCTCCCCCGCAACATCAGGCTTCGGATTGTACTTTCGCTTCATCTCCTCAATCAGTCCATCTATTTCGAGTCGGGATATGAGGTTCCGGTTGATAGCCGCTTTAAGGACATTCCGGAGGACGCGGTTGTCGTACTTCATCTTCCGCATCACGTAGCCCGAATTCTCCTGACATTTCCGCAGGCACAAGACCAGGTCGATGATGCGAGTCAGGGACTCTTCCACAGAGTCGGAGGGAGTCTGCAAGATACCGTCAAGAATGTCCCAAATTAATTGCAGTCGTACTCGAGTTGCACTCTTCCTCTCCTTTCGATGTCCTGATGGAATTTTCGGTTTGACGATGTCACGATTCACTGCCGGCGGGCTTGTATCCGCGATGGGAGAAAGGTCAGGCTATAGCAAATCAGGAGAGAATAAAAGGTTAGAATTAGAGTAAAGACCCAGTGTCAGCTTGAAGTTTTCCATCTCGCGCATTTTTGTCGGGTTTTAATGAAGGCAAATTTTCATCGATTCAATCAATCAATTCAGTGAAATAGTCTATGGAGAACTGCGGGTAAAGACCCAGTGTCAGCTTGAAGTTGTCCATCTCGCGCATTTTTGTCGGCTTTTAATGAACGCAAATTTTCATCAATTCAATCAATCAATTCAGTGAAATAGTCTATGGAGAACTGCGGGTAAAGACCAAGTGTCAGCTTGAAGTTGTCCATCTCGCGCATTTTTGTCGGGTTTTAATGAAGGCAAATTTTCATCGATTCAATCAATCAATTCAGTGAAATAGTCTCTGGAGAACTGCGGGTAAAGACCCAGTGTCAGCTTGAAGTTTTCCATCTCGCGCATTTTTGTCGGCTTTTAATGAAGGCAAATTTTCATCGATTCAATCAATCAATCAATTCAGTGAAATAGTCTATGGAGAACTGCGGGGAATTTTTGATTTTCAATTTTCGGAAGATCCGACTCAACCTGGCAAATGTCCTCACCGCTCGTTGGTAGGCAGTCAGGGCGGCCACCGGATCCACGGGCGTACTTGTGAGATTTCGTCTGGGTGCAACGGGAACCGTCGTTTGGGCATTTTGCCGTGTGTTGGCACGCGTGATGGCGGAGAGATCACTTTCACGTTCGTTGGAAGTGAGAGACGACTGTTCGGTTCGATTTCGGGCCACAGAAGTTGGTACTAATATGCTTTTCTGCATGTTTTATTACTGCAATAACAAATATTATTAAAGTGCAAGTGCCAAGTAACAGATCAAATTGCATGACTCGTGCTGGACTCAACAGTCAAGAAAATTGACGGAAAACTGTATTTGGTTAATGAATCGATGAATCAAGCGAGGAACGAAGATCAGTCTTGCCAACAGCGTTACACAGTAAGCAGATCCATCAATCAATGTGGGAGATTTGGCGCGGTTTTTCCTGCGAATCACAATCGTAGTTTAAAATAACCACGCCCATTTCACTGGGCAAATCACAAATCAGACAGGGACTGGGAGAGTTCTCAATTGGCCGATGCATATAGTGTAAATCAAACAGCACTTTCCCCTAAGGAACAGCTGATTCTGACTGCGCTATCTCGCCTCCCAGCTGTTGTGCACGTGGACGGAAATCTTGCCACACTGGCACTGCCCTGGAGATTGAATACAATACTGTACTATGGTGCCCCGATTATAAAAGTCGGTTTTAGACCCGGGCAGCGCACTCGGCCGGTGTGTGTTGCCTTACTGCCCACCCGTGACAGAAGCGCGTGTGACGAAGGCGGGGCTTAACCGACCATTATAATCGTGGCACTACTGTACATACAGTAACTCTGCTTTATATTTCGTAGCTGCAAATTCCATTCTAATCCAGAAATCTAGAAGTTTTCATCTAAATATTATAAGAAGCAACTTTAGGGTTTGGGAAGATCAGCAAAGGAAGATGGAAAACCCCTTCCGAGACGCCGTAGCCGATTTGAAGGTTGGGGATGAGAAACTGAAATTTTTCGACCTCCTTCGCATTTTCAGTGGACCGCAGCTGGATTTGTATCGTACGTTTTTCAATAGTCGGCTAGTCGCTAGGCCGTACCGGGCATTTTTTTTGTCGGGTTTGCGATATTGCTAAAGTAACACGGACTGCGCGCTGTTCTTAGGCCGGTTGCCGTTTAGTATTCGAGTGCTGTTGGAGTCGGCAGTGCGGAATTGCGACGGCTTCCATGTGCTGAAAAGCGACGTGGACAGGATTTTGAATTGGGAAGAGGTGCAGCAGGACAATGTGGAGGTGGCGTTCAAGGCGGCGAGAGTGATTTTGCAGGACTTGACGTGAGTGAATCATATTGTGAACGTTACCGAGCGTTTGATTGCTTGATTGCTTGGTTGAAAAGAGGTTGTTGGATTCGTCTTTGCGTAGTTTGGTCAATTGATTGATTGACGGCTTTGCGTGGTTTAGTCAATTGATTGATTGACGACTTTGCGTGGCGTTATTTTTCCTATTTATCTACCCATTATTATTGCCTGATTGATCGATGGACGCATTACTTTTCCTAGTACGGTACACGTATAACACTCGCACTAATGAGTGGGATCCTAGCCTTATTAGCCCAGTACTGATTTAGTGGCACCTTATTGTATGGGAAGAGGTGAATTCTTTTGGATTCGGCTTGCTGCAGTTAATATTTACAAATATTTTATGCCTTCAGGGGAGTTCCGGTTGTGGTGGATTTGGCGGCGATGCGCAACGCCGTGAAGGAACTGGGCGGGGACCCAAACAAAATCAACCCGATCTACCCAGTAGACCTCGTCATCGATCATTCTGTCGTAGTAGACGCTTCCCGAACGTGAGTTTCATGTCATTTAATCTGGCTATCTTGTAGAGTCAGTTTGACATCGATTGGCATGCATGCACATTGGGAAACCAGCACCCACCAGTGACCAAACAGAGACTACACACGTGGCCATAATTTTGGGTGGCAGACTTTAAGCCAAAAAGAGTGGTCCGGGTTCGAGCCGAATTAAGTCACCGCGCGCACTCGCTCTTAACCACAAATAACCATGCAGCCTTTACTCAACTGATCGATTGATCGATTGATTGAACTTGTTTGTTTTGGCGGAATTCAAAGCAGCTTGCTCAATATAATTTTCCGCTTGACCGGGCATCAAATCAAAGATTCAAGAGAAAGCAGCGGCAAGTTTTAACCAAGAGTGGCTGAAACTCGGACCACCCTGATGGCTCGAACTCTGCAACCCAAAATTGTGGCCATGTGTGTACCTACTTGCAGGCCGGACGCACTGGATGTCAATCAACGACTGGAGTACGAGCGAAATCAAGAACGGTTCAAGTTTTTGAAGGTAAAAATGTTCAGTCACAATGTCTCAATGTCAATTTTGACCATTGAAATGGTCAATTCAGTCACATCCATTTGGGCAGCGGGAAGTTTACTTATTCTGCATCGGTCGTTTCAGTGGGGAGCCAAGGCGTTCCGGAACATGTTGATCGTTCCGCCGGGTTCAGGAATCGTCCATCAAGTGAACTTGGAATACCTGGCCCGCGTGGTTTTTCAGACCGATGACGGTCTTTTGTATCCCGATACTGTAGTCGGCACGGACAGCCACACCACTATGATAAACGGACTTGGCGTCCTGGGATGGGGTGAGTTACTCCCACTAGGAAATGTGCAGTTGCCGCGTGGCAGAAACCTTGTGCTAACCGAGTTAAGCCACTACACTCGAGCGACGAAATAGCTGTCGTACACCACCCCGAGTTGAAGTGCCTAATTCGGTCAGCGCAAGGTTTTTGCTACCTTGCTAGTACTAGTATGTGACTTTGGTGATTTTGTCAGGCGTTGGTGGAATTGAAGCGGAAGCCGTCATGTTGGGTCAAGCCATTAGCATGGTCTTACCTGAAGTTGTTGGCTTCAAACTGACCGGGCACTTAAATTCCATTGCCACCAGCACCGATCTAGTGCTGACCATCACGGCGGTACGGAGTTATTTAAAAGATGCCTAAATTGGTACTTGCGTGGTATCTTGTTCAGCACTTTATCATGCGCGATCTGTCCACTTTCAGATTCTGAGGAAGCTTGGAGTTGTCAACAAATTTGTGGAATTTTTTGGCAACGGCTGTCAAGGATTGAGTAAGTGATGTGCGAATTCCACCGAGGCGAACGAAAGATACAATCAACGAGAAGATTGAGTACACTAGGGGTCCGGGGAATGGGCAAAAGGGGCGGGGCAGGGGTGGTCAGCTGGTTGATTGTTTGATTGTTTGAAAACCACCCCCTGCCCCGCCCCTTTTGTCTATTCCCCCGGACTCTCCAATGTACTCAATCTTGTCGTTGACTCTACAATCAGCGAGAAGATTGAGTACACTGGAGGGTCCGGGGTATGGACAAAAGGGGCGGAGCAGGGGGTGGTCAGGTGGTTGATTGTTCGATTGTTTGAAAACCACCCCCCGCTCCGCCCTTGTGCCCATTCCCCGGACTCTTCAAAGTACTCAGTCTTGTCTTTGACTCTAGCCAGTTGAATGTTGTAACTTTCTGTCTGAATCAATTAACTTATTCTTTTTCTCATTTCAGGCATCGCAGACCGGGCTACTATTTCTAACATGGCTCCAGAATATGGAGCGACTTGTGGCTTTTTCCCGGTTGACGTGAAGACTTTGGAATATCTTCGACAAACTGGTATGAGTATTTTCAAAAAATGCTGCTCAGTATTTTATTATCTTCACTTACCAATTTGGATATTCACTGCTTGTCTCTCACATTAGGCCGCAGTGAAAAGAAAGTTGCGGTTGTGGAAGCTTATTTGCGAGCAACCGGAATGTTCCGGGACTACAGCGACATCTCGGAGGAACCGCATTTCACCACCGTCATCGAATTGGACTTGTCGAAGGTTGTGCCTTGCATCAGCGGCCCCAAACGACCGCATGATAACGTCCCGATTACCGAAGTTCGAGAGGATTTCGAAAAGGCTCTTGTCAATAAGGTTCGTACATCGGACATTACACACATGGCGAAAACCTCAAGCCGACCGAATTAAAGCCAACTTTTTTACCGGCGCCCAGCAAAATGGGGTGGTCGGAGTTTGAGCCATTTTGGCCAATGCGTGCAGCTGTTTTTGACCACAGCTGACCACGCAGTTTTTGGTCAGTCGATTGATTGATTGACTTTGAATTATTTTGGCGATTTGATGTTAAATCAATGAATCAATTGGTGTGAGAAACAGTTGCACGCATTGGCCAGAATTGACTCAAACTCCGATCACCCCATTTTGCTGGGCGCCAGTAAAAAGTTGGCCTTAATTCGGTCGGCCTGAGGTTTTTGCCACGTGTGTATGTAGTATTTTGTATTGCGCGTTAAATTATAGCGCAGAACTTACTTGCAGATTGGCTTCAAGGGATTTGCCATTGCGCCGGAGAAAGCTGGTCAACGAGCACCGCTTTCTTACGAAGGCGTGGATTACGAACTGACGCATGGTACGCCAGTGCGAGAAGCTTCAGAGGGAGATTTGGATGATCTTGTCCTAATCTTCTCCATTTCCAGGCGACGTGGTCATTGCCGCAATTACGTCTTGCACGAACACTTCGAACCCAAGTGTCATGCTCGGAGCTGGTACGTCCCTGCTGCTGTGTCTTTATTCGCGCTGTCTGTCTGTGCTCTGATGATACTTTTCCAACGTGTACTCGCTCAGGACTTGTTGCGAAAAAAGCAGTTGAGCGCGGGTTGACAGTCAAGCCTTACATCAAAACTAGCCTGTCGCCGGGAAGTGGAGTCGCAACAAAATACTTACAGCAGAGCGGCTTGACTCCTTACCTTGAGGCCCTTGGGTGCGTTTTCCTGCCGATTTCTTTGCGGAATGCAGGCCTCAGTATTTATTTTGATTTTTCAGATTCGGTCTCACAGGATACGGCTGCATGACATGCATTGGAAACTCCGGACCACTTCATCCGGCCGTGGCCGCCACCGTGGAACAGGGTGACTTGGTCGTCGCCGGCGTGCTCTCGGGCAATCGAAACTTTGAAGGTCGCATTCATCCGTCCACTCGGGCGAACTATCTGGCTTCGCCGCCGTTGGTAGTGGCATTTGCCATCGCCGGGACGGTCGTGATTGATTTCGACAAGGAGCCAATCGGCAGGTCTCCTGATGGTTCCGCCGTTTATTTACGCGATATTTGGCCTTCGCGAAGTGAGATCGAACAGCTGGAGCGGGAAGTGATTCGGCCGGCCATGTTCGAGGAAGTCTACTCACGCGTTGAGGTACTCTCATTAGAATAGGGAGATCTGACTGATTGTCCCTTTGCAGGTTTACTCGTTTTCTTCACTTCCTGCCTGTCATTCATTTAAGGACTTGCATTTTAGAATGGCAATAGCCGTTGGAACGCCCTTGAGGCTCACCCGTCGGAGCTTTACCCTTGGGACGTCAATTCAACGTACGTCAAGTACCCACCGTATTTTGACCGGATGTCTCTAAATATCGCACCCATCTTCCCGATTCGGGACGCCCACGTGTTGCTTAATCTTGGCGATTCCATCACCACCGATCACATATCACCGGCGGGGAATATTGCTCGCAACAGCCCGGCTGCACGTTACTTGACTGATAGGGGAGTGGCGCCGAAGGACTACAACTCGTACGGATCGCGTCGCGGCCACGACGTGGTGATGAAGTGCGGAACGTTCGCCAATATTCGCCTGGTTAACAAGTTGGTTAGTAAGCCCGGTCCGCGAACGGTGCACTTCCCAACCGGTGAGGAGCTTGACATTCCCGATGTTGCTGATCGCTATATTGCTGCTGGAGTTCCGACAATCATTCTGACTGGCAAGGAGTACGGCTCGGGTTCCTCGCGTGATTGGGCAGCAAAGGGGCCGCTATTGTTGGTGAGTTTTCAATCTCCCCATGCCTTTCCCCTGTCTGTTTTATCCTTGTTTATTTTGAGTTGAGGGTTTAATTGTTCTGGGCATCCGTTTGGCTGTCTTTTTCTAAGTGTATATTTGTTTGTCTGCCTGCCTGCCTGTCTGTTTAACGTGTCTGTATGTCTTCCTGCCTGTCTGTTTGTCTGTCTGTCTGTCTGCCTGCCTGCCTGCCTGTCTGCCTGTCTGTCTGTCTGCCTGCCTGCCTGCCTGCCTGCCTGCCTGCCTGCCTGCCTGCCTGCCTGCCTGCCTGCCTGTGGTCTGACTATCGTGAGGAGTTTCTGGATCTGCTTGCTGGGTACCTTGTTACTCATCAGTCTGTCCACTGAACGAGTTTCGTTCTGCAGGGTGTCAAGGCAGTAATTGCGGAAAGCTACGAACGCATTCATCGAAGCAACTTGATCGGAATGGGTATTGCACCACTCCAGTATCTGTCAGGTCAGACCGCCGATTCACTCGGTCTTACCGGCAAGGAGAAATTCACTGTGGCGCTCCATGATAAACTTCAGCCCGGCGACCAAGTCAATATTTCGGTAATTTTTTATCAAGATCCCCAAGACGGCGCCACAGATCCACAGTTTATTGGATGCCTTATTTCTTTTGTTTTAGACCGACGACGGGAAAGTGTTTAACGTTCTTGCCCGTTTCGATACGGAAGTGGAGCTCACTTACTATCGCAACGGCGGTGTACTCAACTACATGGTCAGGAAGATGATTCAAAGTGGGTAGACGGTGATGGGATGACGCAGAATGCAACCTCATGGCTCCGGATATATAGCCTGCTCTTACCATTTCCATTTCCACCTGCTCTTACCATTTCCATTTCCACCTGGTGAATATTTTATCCAGTTTTAATAAAATGAGTATTAATTAAATGATACTTAATACCGGTACATTCTCCTCTGTTCACCAGCAGCCCACTTCTGCAACGTGCTTTTTATCCATTCCGGTTATTCTGTACTGGTATTTTTGTTTCCGTCGCCAATGCAATGCTGTGTGTGTCTGTGTGTGTCTGTGTGTGACTGCGTGTGACTGCGTGTGTGTGTGTGTCATTTTTAGTGGAATGCATAAAGCTCCTGCATGATTTGGAATATGGTCACGTGTGTAGTGACTTGTAGTCTTGAAGCAATTAAGTAATCTAATGCTGTTGAAATGGCCTCTTCGAATTTTAATTTAATTTAAAAGTAAAATTTCGGCCATTTTAAAAAGATTTAAAGTCGATTTCAAATATTTCGGCTCCTCTTAAATTAAAAATCGATTTAAATATTTTGCTGTCGCCAATTTAAATTCGATTTAAATAGCCTCGAAGTTTTTTAGTGCTCGAACGGATCGTTTCGCGGCGGAAAGATAGATTATTATTCACACTCGCTGTCACGTCAACGCACTTGGACGGATAATCAGTGAAATCGAACAATAACAGCTGACCAAATGACTCGCTCAATCAAGCCAATCAATCAATTCAAAGCGCATACTCACTTTAAGCCAATTCAACAATCAACGCATCAACCCCGCCACAATTCATCAATAGTACTGTTGTTGATTTTATCCCAGTCCCACCTTGTCACGACTGCCTCTTTCTTCCCACGGTTTAAAAACAGCCTTCCCCTCGCCTTCCTCACTCTCATTCAAGCACTCTATGAGCTCCAAGTCGATCTTGACGAATGAACTGAACTGAAACTTGACGAATGAATTGAACCGCGCTCCACATCGTCACCGCTATGTTCATGAGAACAGTCTCCTCTGCTGCTCTTATGTCCACTGCATGGCCGCCATAGTCGGCGCCGTGATCATGATGATCACACAGCCCAGGAATTCACATAAGATAATTGTAAAAATAGCACACCAACCAAAGAATCCACACAAGCGTTCCCTTATAACGAAAGCTTCCCCTTCCAGCACCAAGACGGCAGCTTTAACGAGCGTTAGCCTGATCTCACTGGATATTAGCGAAAAAGGAGTAAAACAAAATTAAATCCCCCGGAAGTGATAGAAAACAAGCTCAAGACGAAGAAAGGCAAAGAAATGATAAATGGCGAAGGAGTTTCTGTTGTTTCCATTTGTTCCTGCAAAGTTTCCGCTTGTTCCTGCAGTTTCTGCTTGTTCCTGCAAAGTTTCCGCTTGTTCCTGCAAAGTTTCCGTTTGTTCCTGCAGTTTCCGTTTGTTCCTGCAAAGCTTCCATTTGTTCCTGCAGTTTCCGTTTGTTCCTGCAAAGTTTGCGTTTGTTCCTGCAGAGTTTCCGTTTGTTCCTGTAAAGTTTCCGTTTGTTCCTGTAAAGTTTCCGTTTGTTCTTGACCACATCAAATATTCAATCAATCAACCACTTGATGCAACAGGCAGCTACTAGCAATAATTGAAAGTTATATGGACAGTTAGTAATCCCATACTCATGCGTGGATCGATTGGTTGATTGGTTGATTATTTGAGCGACACGAGCTGACAGGTGAGAATGAGAGTTGCGCAAGACTTCAAAGCGATCAGCACGAAGATTCTCTACTAATCTTTAGAATAATAGTAATTTCCTGTCCCGTTAATTGCACGATGGAATACACGCACATTTTTGTGGGAACAGACACAGGACTCCTGAAAGGTAAGAGCGACATCTTGTCTCGAGCAGTGTTTGTGTGGAGGACTTTTCTTACAAATTCCTCCGTTTTCTGGCCCGAAGGTGTCAATATCACCTCGAAATCCTTCACCAACATCGCAACGGATGAACATGGGCTGGTGAACAAAGAGCGCGCTATCGATGCGTTATTCTTCGAGCCGTCCTCGCAAGCGGCGTTGGCAGATTCTTCCAATTCTTCTTCCACTTCCACTGCTGCATCTTCCCCGTCAAAAGTGCGACGCTCCTTGCTGTCGTGTTCGTCTCCCTCGCCGGTTTGATGATGTGTGTTTCTCTTCTGCTTTTGAAGATTCGGCTCTGTCTTCGGAATCGCGACGTCGTGCGGTTGGACATGAAGGATCCGAGTCAGTATTTCAGCAGAGTGATCGTTGACGGAGGAGACGGCAAATTCGTCGGCGGTGGAATTGTCGACACGTGAGTCGGTTGCATTTCGCGCGGTTCGACTGGCGGTTGCATGACGGGATTTATGATTGTAGACTCACGGTGACCTGTGTGGAATCGGGGGAGATATGCGGGAATGAAGGGTTGCAGAAGAGCAAGGTGCGTACATTATGTATTGCGTAAATTGGTTGGTTGATTGATTAGGTGCGTGATACCTTAAGGCGTACATTATGCTTTGCGTAGATTGGTTGGTTGATTGATTAGGTGCGTGATACCTTAAGGCGTACATTATGCTTTGCGTAAATTGGTTGGTTGATTGATTAGGTGCGTGATACCTTAAGGCGTACATTATGCTTTGCGTAGATTCGTTGATTGATTGATTAGGGGCGTGATACCTTAAGGTAAATTACTTTTGATTGATTGCCCGATTGACGGATTTAAAAGCAAGTCGGACGGTACGGGCATTTATGATTAGTTCAACAATTGATTGGTTGATGCTGTTTTACTAAATTGGTTCTTTTATTTTGTTTCGGCAATAATAATATTCGGGTAATCGTTTGGCTGTTTAACAATTTTTTATTAATAATCTTGGCTTTTTTTGAAGGGCGCCCCCTGTTTTTTCCCCTTCGTTTTATGATAGTTTATTTTGCTTTGCACTATAAAGTTGTACTTCTGGCAAGGACACTCAGTCCGTGAAGTAATTTTTCCATGTTTTCCTTTTGCAGATTATTTGCACGGCTGGCCAAAATGTGACGAAAATGGTTCAGAGCGAGCCGAATTTTCCCATTTTCGCCACGGGCGGACGGGAGAACCATCTGAAGATTTGGGATGTTCTCAATCCGAAACAGCCTATATTTACGGCCAAAAACGTAAAAAAATCCGGGTCCGGGGAATGGGCAAAAGGGGCGGGGCAGAGTGGTTTTCGAACAATCGAACAATCAACCACTTGACCACCCCTTGCCCCGCCCCTTTTGCCCATATCCCGGACCCTCCAGTGTACTCAATCTTGTCGTTGAGTGAACCGCTCGTTTATAAAATCTTCCATTTCCCTTTTTCCCTAGCTTTCGGACGACAAACTGCGTTTACGAGTGCCAAACTGGATAAAAGACATCTCGTTCCGACCGAAGACAGACAGCAAAATCGTCCTCACCGCCACGGCCTACGGTCAGGTCCATGTTTACGATACGCGCGCAAATCGACGACCGGTCATGTTCGTCAATTTTTGGGTGGACGACAAGAGCAAAGACGCTATGCCCCTCACCTCCCTCGACCTTAATCCCCAGAATGAATTCGAATTCATCGCTTCCAACACGCACGGGAACGTCAGGCTCTTCGACGTGCGAGGGACTAAAGGTTTGGTGCGAAAGGCGTTCACCGGAAACGCCGGAACGGTCAAGCAGATTTCCTTCCACCCGACCGTGGCCGGTCATTTTGCCACCTGTGGAATGGATAGGATATTGCGGTTCTATGAAGTGACCCAGAAGGAGCCCATATCAGAGGTGGGCTAAGCGTTGTTGAAGATTGGCAATAACTGAGAAACGGCACTAAAGTCAACGACAAGATTGAACACACTGGAGGGTCCGGGGA
>LRSR01010401.1:0-78841 GCA_001579985.1 Hypsibius dujardini | reverse complement strand
GCTCTCGCAACACTATCGTCACGCTTTCTGACTTTCAGGTGGTTGGTTGTTGTGTGTGTAGGAGAAATTAAACTCTTTTATGAAGGCGATCAAAAAATTTTAACAGAGCAAGTTTTTACCGAGCGGAATATGAATTTTAGTCGCGCCACCCTCCGGCCCGACCTTGAACAAACTAAATTCCGATTAAACTCACCGTAGACTACAAAATGCAAGTAGGAGTTAGGCCCATCGTTATTGGAATGGTACAGTAGCATACTGGGTACTACAGTACCCGAAATTGACTGGAAATGGTCCGAGTTTGGTGCAGTCATGCAAAATATTTAGGCTGAGCCGGCGATTCAATCCGCTTGGTTCATTCGTCACTGGGTCTGAACGTTTTTGTTTACATTTACGTAGCGGATCGTAGCGATTTAAGATTTAGAGTTTTAGACTACACCGAAAATTCGGATTTGCACGCATTTGGGGGCTGTAAAAATCTTTGCAAAATGGCGAAGCGGGGAAGGAAGCCAAAAAGCACTCCAGAGGCTAATCAAGCTCAGATTGCGGAGATAATATCGCTGTATGAAGCAGGTAAGAAATTAAGTCGTCCAAATCAATTGAATATTGTCCGAATAGGTTGATCGATTGATAACGCTGTCCTAATCGATTGATTGACTGCTTCTTGGTTTATGGGTGTACAGCTTTCCAGGGTTTACACACTTACATTTACAAATATCATACGTGTATGCAGGCAAAACGCACGCAGTCATATCTGCGGAAATGAACGTTCCGGATTCTGAAGTAAAACAAATACTTTCGGTGAGTCTTGCTCAACAGACTGACAACAGGGACAAGTGAGACTGGAATCAGTGGACACATCCATTCCGAAATGTCACAAACATTTTCAGGCCAACGGAACTCGTCGGAGCTCGCGAAAATTTTGTGGACTGACCCAACAGCAGGATCAGGAGTTGATGCAATTTGTCAAGAGCCAAGAAGCGTACCGTGGGAGCTACCGAGTGCTCCGCGGCATTATGGAACAATTTGTTTTACAACACGGTGAGGAGTTAGGCAGTTATCGCTGGGGCTCTAGTGTGTAATGTGTATCAACCAACCAACCCACCAACCAATCAATCAATCAATCAATCATTCAATCATTCAATCAGTTAATCAATTAATCAATATAGTATTGCTCTTGTTGATCTAGCGAGAGAGACAGCATATAGGGATGGCAAAAAATTATACTTTACAATTGGAAAGGTTTGGTGTCGTGACGTCATGGCAGCAGTAAAAAGCAACTGTTTTGATTGGTTGCAAAAGTAGGGACACAAGGCTGCACCTGGAACCAGATTAGCAGTGCAGTAGGTAATAAAGTGATCGGTGCAGATGATGAGATGGATTATTTGGAAATTAGTTTTTTTGACGAGAACCGATTTACCGGAGAAGAAATTGGCGACGAGTCTGATTTGTGACGGTGAATAAAGTTTAAGCGAATCGGGTGCTTGATTGACCTATTGAGTCGATCTAGTTACTATTACTCCATGGTATTAATTTACTGGGGGTTAAAAAATCGGCACCAAACCTTCCCGATTGTAGAGTACTAATCGACTAATTAGGTTTAGACACTTTGGTTTTTGCATTATTTACGCTGACTGATTGTGATCCAGGTATCCGGTGTGATTTCTCTCACGCTTGGCGACGGTCCTTCCACACCCGCCATCAAGATGCCCTTCCACCTGTGATTCGCACGCTCTTGGGCTTACGGCCCGACCAGGACGACACGGAGGTTGTGACGGAGGGAGACGACCCGGACGGGCGAATGGAACATGAAGAAAGTGCACCGGAGGACTCCTTTTCAGTGTCAGAAGTGCAACAGGAAGTAGAGGAGACCCCGACCGTCGTGGAAGAAGAAATACCAGATGCGCAGGCCACCGTTGAAGTAGACAGCGATGTCCTGGCAGCTGTCCAGATGGCGATGGAGATGTATGCAAAAGCCGGAGTTAGTGAAGAGCGAGCACGGAAGCTGCTTGAACATATGCATGTACCAGGTACGAAAATCCTGCACATGGTGTGACATGGCTACTTGCCTTGTCTATATCTCGACTGCGTGTGTTTCGTGTTCGTGTTACTTTTCACGGATTTACTTGTTAAGAATTGGATATGAGGGGCTAAGCTTGAAGGCTCTGCAATGGGAGGCAGGTCGGCGGATATACAGTGTACCTTATGTACGACTGTCTAATGGTCAGTCAGTCGGTTTTATTACTTTAGGGACTGTGGGTACATTGGTTCGATGGTCAATCCATTTCCCTAAGTGAGGGCTAGGGATCCAATGGTACCTTGGGTATGATGATTCTATAACCAATCGGTCTTGTTGGTTGGACCGATGGTCGTTGGTCACAATAGTTGGTTGATAGGTGGGTCACACGGTTTCAATGTCTGATGGTACGTTGTGTACGATGGCGCAACCGTTGGATGAGGTCCCCGTGCCTATCGTATCATCGAGAAACGACCCTACTGCATGACAGGCTTCCCAAGCTTTATCCGCTATATCCAATTCTTTCCGAATTTACTTCTGTGTGTTTGCAAGGATTCGTGATCGTTCTTTTGTCTGCGTCCGTCTGGATAGCCGGAATCGTTTTTTCCTTTTTGCGTATCTATCTCTTTTTGTTTCTCTACTTCTCTTGGTCAGCACAATCAGTGGGGTTCATTTGTTTCCATAGGATTCCCTTCACAGCCGCGAAAGAAGAAGCGCACGTCGAAGACGAAGAAAGCGATGCGCCTCATAAAGCCAGTCTCCGACTCGATAACTGCTTCGTTGCCCGTGACCGTCGAGATGGCGAGTCCGTCCAGCAAATGCCAGCCGCCTAAGAAGACCCCGCTGCAGTTGCGCGTGTTAGAGCGGGAGTTTTTAAAGAACGCTCAGATGACGCCACAGCGCGCAACGGAACTGGGGGATAAGCTCAACTTGGACGGCGACCAAATTATTTCCTGGTACGGCACAGTTTCCGATGTATCGATTGTGACTGTCGTACAATGAAAGCCCTTGTTAGTGGAAATAAGTGGCATATCGTTTTCTCCCACTGCCAGGTTTCGAAACAAGCGACTCAAGCGCCCCGCGTCAGCCAAGAAATGATCTTTTTCACGGCCGCGCAACCACGATCACTTGTGTTTACCTGAAACTTTACGGTGCTGCTTTTTAAACTGCAACGCACATGCACGCACATGCACGCACAGTCGTGGGTGGCATTGAGCTTACCCCTCACGGATTGGATCTCTGCTGTTACGTACAGTACTAGTATATTAATCGAAAAACGAACTCTTAAGGTAACGATCGTCCACGGCATGGTGGACAATCTAGGTTGATCGGCACACGAGCATCTACGTATCGGTATCACGAAGCCGCTGGCCGTTGCCACACAAAAAAACAACATCGAGAGACAGGCGGTATGACTTTACGAACACACCAACAACTGGGTCAACATGCGCATTCGAAACTAACGCACGCGTGCACAGTCGCTCCCACGCCCACTACCAGACTGTTGTGTGAAACTTTTTTTTGGACAATTTTCTCGGCTGGAGCATGTGTGGTTTTAGGAACAAACGACTCACCACACGTATGTCGTGTATTTACAAAACTACAACCCACAAAACGGGGAGTCACCGGTTTACCTCCTCATTTTTTTCACAGCTCCAAGTTTTTTTACAAGCTTCGCTGAGGAACTCGTTGTCGTCGAGTCGTCCTCCTCTTCACCAGCATCCGCAGCATCTTCATTGCTGGAGTTGTCCGAGGATGACGAAGACGCAGCAGCAGCTGAGCCGGAGACCTTGGCCGGTAGCACGCCGATGATGGCGGGCATGGAATTAGCAGCCTTTTTACCGGCATCAACTGACATCTGGGCGGCAACCTTCTTCACGGGCAAGGAGTTGGATGCAACGGCAGCACTGGCTTTGCTGCTGCCAGCGACCACATCATCACTGCTGTCATCCGAATCGGCGTCCTGATTATCCCGGGCGGAGTATGCTGTCTTTTTCGTAGTGGCGGCGGTGCTGCTGTAGTAACCGTTGTTGTTTGAACTGTATCCGCTGTTTTGGTTATTGTTGTTGCTTGAGCCATAGCTGGAACCGCTATTTCCATAGCTGGAACCGCTATTTCCGTAGCCACTATCGCCGTAGTTGTTCTGCTCTTGGATAATGTTCAACTGCGGATAGGTCAGGTCGAGGTCCAGGCCGGGTGCTTGAGGAATATCTGGAAAGGAAGCAAAATTGGGCGTGGCTCGTGACAAAATACGATGTAATTGCGATACGAACCGAGTCTGGGAATGTCAATGTCGAGTTTCGGGATCTCAATGTCTAGCCTGGGAATTTCGAGCTGGGGAATGTCAATGTCCAACTTGGGAATGTCCAGTCTGGGAATCTGTAGGCAAGCAAGCGAGAGAACCGTATATTACCATTAGGGCTCGATAGCAGTTCGCAGGTGAGTGATTGATTAAGACACGTCCTTACATCAATGTCCAACTTGGGGATCTGCAATCGGAAAAGCATAATGTTATAGGGAAATCAGCAGGCCTTTTCAGACCTTTGATGGGCTTCTGCTCTGCAACGCACGTTCACTGCACATACACCGAAAGAACTTACTTCCAATTGAGGAATGTCCAGTTGAGGAATCTATGTAAGGAAGGACAAAGCATGTTAGTCCAACAGCAGTTTTCATCCTCATCAAAAGTGTTGTTTCAGACTTCAAATCAAATCAAATGAGGGTGAAAGTCTTGAAAACTTACATCGAGTCTGGGAATGTCCAGTTGAGGAATCTGTAATAAGAATGCAGGTGCCGGTTAGCGTTGTCACTTCTGTTTGGATTCCCTAACATACAGAACTTGGAGGCAACTTTCAGTAATTTCCACAAGACCGTATGTGTTCTCATGATGTGTATTGCCCTCGTATTGCGGAACTGTCTGTCCGCCATTCTTTACTCCCTTGAGTTTATTTCACATTATCACTCACATCAATTTTGGGAATCTGCAGCGCGGGGATGACAATATCAATCCTCTCGGGATGAACGTTGATGGATGTTCCATAACCGCCACCGCCACCGTATCCGCCACCGCCACCGTATCCGCCACCGTGTCCGCCACCCGAGCCGTAGGAGGAGCCCCCAGAGGATGATCCCGATCCGTAGGACTGCGATCCTCCATATGAGCTCATACTGTATCCTCTGGCCAGACTGAGTACCACACAGGAACAAAAGATAAGTACAGGACGCGCCATGGCGGCCGAGGGAAAGGGAAAGCGGATGGTGCGGACGATAGAAAGTGAAGTGCAAACACTGACGGGCCGACCGATGAAAAAAACAAATATGACTGCACGATAACAACGGTATTAACTGACGTCGAGAGGTAAAATTAAGTGACCTGAATCGTAAAAGTATTTGTTCGTTTTGTGTGAGTTTTTATGTCCGAAGGCCAGTGTCGATATGGCCGGCATCGCGACCCCGATTGTTAGCCGCGTCAGGTGAAGAACTCCGCACCTGTAAATTCGCTCTGTGTGTACTGTGTACATTGCACTGTCAGGTGGTCCCGGCCGGCCGCCGGTTCTGCCAACAGACGCTCTCTTAACCCAGTATTAAATTCGTATGAATCTTTAGATTTTGGTCATAATGATTGGTGCGAACTCAGAACAGACCGATTTCTCACCCGAACTCGACAGACTCTCCATTACGTTATGTCACATTTGCGCGTGAACGCTTTTACACTCCTGACCACAGTTCTCTCGATCATTACAGTACTCGTCCCACAGGGCATTCTTTTCGTACCTTAAATTTTAGAACTAGCATGATGAATCAGTACGAAAACTCATAATACACATGTGGTGTCATGGCCACTTTATCGTTCTGCGATACATCGTTATGACCATTGTGGCACACATTTAACCGTTTTCTTTAGGGACACTTTGTTTACAGCCTCCAAACACACTTTAGGAAGCACTTAAATAAAACATGGTAAGCCGTATGAATGAAACGACTGAAGTTTCAGAAGGTGCTCAGCGACCAATAGAGGGAACGCCAACCAGCAAGGTTGTTACGCCTACGCGTAATTGTGGTTGTATGTGTAGCGGTTGATGGAATAGCACTCATCGGATGCGGACAGAGACTCCAGAAAAGATGGGAAAAACCAAGAACTTACATACTAATACGGACAATCACTTTTTACCACTACTACTACCGTACCAAATCTAAACTGTTTCTATTGTACTATAACTTAGCAGCAGCTACCTTATATAGTCGCACAGCACGAGAAACCAACGCATAAATGTAGTACATGCAAATAGGAAGAGAACCAGACTGACCAGTGGCGGTTCAGTCCCGAAGAACCAATAGGAACAAGAGAACATCCATACACATGAGTACAAAATAGTTAACTAGACTAAAACAGGGCGTATCTTGACCATAGCAGTCGTGTTGTAGATGATACTGCGCCGGTGGCGCGGGAGGATAGCTCCACTTCTGGTGGTTAGTGCAGGCTATTTAGGGAGGAAATGGCTGATTGAAGGCAGATGTGTTTGTGTGCGACGGCAGTGCCCGCGACAAGGTTGACCATCACTTTGAGTGGGAAATGGAAGGTGATGGGTCAGTCAGATAGCTGGAACATCAGACTTGAGTGGAAGTCAAAAGGTGGACGTTGTTCAGTTTAGATAGTTGACAGTTCGGCGCGGAGAAGTCGACGGTCAATTCGAAAGATGGAGAAGGTTTGTCCGGAAGATGGACGGCCAGTTTGCCGTGATTAACGGGTTCAGGTTCAAGGGGCGGACAAGCAGTCCCGTAGCTGGATTTTCTCCTTCAGTCCGGAAGGTAGACGGTTCGTCCACCATAAAGGTTAACGATCAGTGCGGGAGGCGGGCTGCCAGATTAGGCGGTGGACCGTCAGCCGGGAATGTCGACGATTAGTGCGGATAATTGACGGTTACGTCGAAAGGTAGGCGGTCGTTTCCAAGAGTATACAGTCCGTCCAGAAAGTCACCAGCCTGATGGAAGGTGAATGGCAATTCCGAAACGGTTTCGGTTAGTTTCGAACACTGACGATCATTCCAACTGGTTAACGGTTAATCCTGAAATTGGACAGGCAATCCATAAGATAGATGATCAGGAACGGAAATTCTAACTTTCAGGCTTCTGCTAGTTCTCATATTGGTGGTTCTTATGGTTAATGCCACTGTTAGTATGCGCGAATACTGCTAACAGTCATGATTTTCACGCTAAGGTTTTAATTTTTCGTTCTCCTCAATAAGTTCTTATGGTGTAGTGGCTATCACGTCTGCCTAACACGCAGAAGGTCGCCGGTTCGAAACCGGCTAAGAACAACTTTTTAGGTTTTTGGTTAGTGACTGAATAATGTTGGGAAGATAGATCTCCAGTTTGTGAAGAAGCGGATGATTCACTTAGAATCTCGGCCTTTTGGGATGCACCTTATCCTTCCCGGCTTACCCGGCGAGCTACTTGAATTCGAAGGGAATGGTCATTTGCCTCGTTGCGCACGCGCACTTTTTCGACCGCCGACGGGCGAGGTTGGTGTGCAAACGGAAGATTTTAAAATTGTTTCTCTCGTTTTCTCGTTTATATGAACGTACGAACGGGCGATTGAGCTTTCTCTCGTTAGTGCGTACGCACAAACGGAGTATTTGTTGCCGTTATCTCCTGTTATTAACAAGTCATTTCGATTCGAATATTTAACATTTTGACTCGAGTAAAGGCATGCTCGTCCGTCGGTAGTCACAATTTGCAGCGCATTGAGGCTTTGCCACTGCCGACGAACGACGAACATTTGCCCAAAAAAACAGCAAAGCTGCCGGGTCGGCGGTCGAAAAAGTGCGCGTGCGCATCGTGGCTACTATTCTTCCCAAATCCCGACCCTATCAAACTCAACTCAAAAACAGGAAAAAGGTTGTTCTTAGCCGGTTTCGAACCGGCGACCTTCTGCGTGTTAGGCAGACGTGATAGCCACTACACCATAAGAACTCGTTACAGGATTACAAAAATTAGAACCTCGCGGTGAAAATAATTACCATTGCAGTACGCGTACTGACAAGTCGCAACTAATTTTTGTTTTGGTTTGTTTTGTACATCGTATTTTTTAACGCATCTAGATGGGTTTAACTTTCATTTCAGCTGTTGTTTAACATCCTATAATGTAGTTATGTCTCTGCTGGATAATCGGTATGCCGTAAGACAGATAGGCGATATTTTGGATAGGGCAAAGCTTTAGAGATCAAGGTATTTCTGAATTTTATTTTATGCTGCATGTGCAAGACAGACACAAATCTCTCCAACGCACAACTACACGCGTTACATTACTTACATTATTGACTTATCTATCGTCGGTCGGAAGATTGTCCAACTGCAAATGTCGCTACGGTAAGAAAATGCGGGTTGCTTTGAGAAACTTCTGCACTATTATGGTTGAGAATAAAGTGGTTCGTTAAACTGTCGCCACTGAGTGATACGCTGTATTATCATACATGGATTGATTGATTGCTACGCGAGATTACCCAATTAGAGCATGCACTAATTAGCTATTGTGTGTTCTTCAAATCAGATCGGATACTGCAAGACTCCAGAAAGAGAAGTCATCAAAACGGAAGCGCCATTTCGAGGACGACGAATGGGACTGCATTCACTGCACCTTCAAAAATGAGCCTGCCAATGGGAAATGCGAAGTATGCGACATTCCGCGCGGAACTTCCACAAGGTAAACCTGTGACCGCCGCTGATTGTCTGTACGTTCGACGAATCAGACCAGCAGACTAAAATCTTAACATCACCTAAAAAAGATGTGTAGTATGACAGTAAGAGATGCGTGGACGCATAATGGGATAACTTAATGCCAATTCCGAGTTACAACGAACGATATGATTTGTCAATAATCACGCAATCAACTAACAGAGTTCGTGCACATTTGCCACGGTACATTCGTTCAAGCGACCAGTTGGCTGTTTGGACATTGGGCGAAATAGTGTGTGTCTGTTTTAGGCGTGGTGGCTATAACCCTCAACTCAACCGCCAACAGCAAGAACTGGAACAAATGCTCGCTTCCGACCGAGCCAAACAGAAGCGCGTGAAGGCTCGCAACGTCCGCGACGTTTCCGTGTCGTCTCTGCCGTCCGATGCTTCCACACCACTCCCCAACGATGCCCGGAGCCCCAGTCCTCACCTCACTGACACGTCTTCCATGCCCAGTCCGCCACCACCGACTCACAGAAGGCGCAACGCGGCACCCGCCAAGGCACGGACAACGAAGTCACCCTCGGTATCGATATCCCGAGTGTCGGAGTCGTCCAGCAGTTACGATTTCAGTGAGATCGACCCCAGTCCCTCGTCTTCGATGAGAACCACGCCTTCCCCCAGAAAATTTGGCAATGACTCAAAGATGTCTAAGACATCGGAGAGTTTTGCGAGTACCTCAACAACGCCAGAGAAGATTGGGAAGAGACTTCGAGGTCGTCCGAAAGGGGCAGCGGAAACTGGCGGCACTGATTCGTCGCTGTTGAGTGGTGCAGAAACGGAGAGTGCTGCTTCTGTTTCGTCGCGGCAGCGTGGCCGGAGTCGGTTTTTCACCGTTGCACATGACGGAGTGACGCTGGAGTTCGAGGAGATCATTCCGTCGGATGTGAGTGACTTTGAGGATGATGAAGTGGACGGGGAAGACTCCGATGACGGTTCGAATTCCGATGAATCCTGAGATGGTTTCTACCTCTTTTTATTCTTTTTTTGTATTGCTGTTAACATTTGTTGCTGATGCCGGTATGAATATGCACCTCGAATTAGTTGCTCGTTTCCTGTCGTTCTGCTGCTGCGTAACAATTTTTATCTGTTTTTACTATGTCGGTATTTTTTCCCATTGCTCATCAGCATGCGTATGCTTAATTGGATCTGAGTGTTGACTGTGTTGACTTACTTTCCTGAGCACTAATTTGGATCTGAGTGTTGACTGTGTTGACTTACTTTGCTGAACATTAATATGAATCCTTGTTTCACCGTTCTTTCCCCAGACTCCATCGACGGAATCATTTCAGTTTTACATTGTTATTTAGAAAACACGATATGCTGTCAAATTGTCCACCGTTTAAATCGACGGTGAAGAAAGACAAATACCAACGAAGTACCCAGAACGAAAAAGCAAACACACCTCGCTATACTGTCGAAGAGCAGCGGTAAAGTCCGAAAAGCCAAAATCAGAGAAAACAATTTGCACAATGAAATTTCAACATCTAATGAGTAGAAAGACAAAACCGGAAGTCACATGATCTCCCGTAGATGAATGATCAGATCGTAGACTTTCCGCCGTTTCCGGGCGACAAATTCCGCGGTCACGTCGCTGAGATCAACAGCGCGGTCTTCGAGATACTGACCGCACAGGAGCTCGCTGAAGCACATAACGTACATGCCGCAATCGAAACCTACAGGAGCAAAAAAAGAGGTTCTACTTCAAACGAAGGCACAATGAATGAAAGAGTTGAAACATCGGAGAGACGAACCGTTATGTTGTTGAGGCACATCCCGCCGCTGAGCAAATGCCGGTTTATCGGAAACTCCTAAAGCAGCTCCCATCACTCCGGCCAAATCACGAGCATTCGGCAGATTATTTTCACTCCATGAATCGAAATGAAAGAAGGAATTCTCAGGGCGATGATAAACTAGAAGGCTCCTATTTGCAAACAAAAACCGCTTTTTAGCCGGAAGTCTAAGGTCCACACAGGATGTGCATTCATACCAGTGCGTTCCTCCAGCTTCCTGAACATTGGAGTTATTATTGACCGGCATGAAAACATATTTCTTCTCCGATAGTTTCAGGTCTTTCGTAATTTCGGCAGCGGAAGTGGCTATAAATGGATAAACACCTACAATATGGCATCTAACCCAGTTACCCTCATAAATCGTATTGATGGCCCGAAAATCAGTACAATGGCATTACTAATGCTGATTGATAGAATGAAACGTTAAAATCTATGATAGTGGTGATTGATTGATTGATTGAATGAAACGTTAAAAACTATAATACTGGTGATTGATTGATTGATTGAATGAAACGTTAAAAACTATGATAATGGTGATTGATTGATTGATTGAATGAAACGTTAAAACTATGATAATGGGATTGATTGATTGATTGAATGAATGAAACGTTAAAAATCATTTTTATTAAGATTTGCAGCTTCAGATTTACAATTGATTGGTTGATTGATGCATTACAACCTACCATCCACAGACAGACATGCGAATACGACATCTGGGTGAACTAAAGCAATGTCCGTTCGCTGATCGGCATACGCAAACTTTTCCAGGTATCTGAACGAAAACGGACAAAGGCGGCACGAATTTAAATGTGATTGGCCCAAGAAATTCCGTCAAATTCTACTGACTCATTGTAAAATCCGATGATTTGATCGTTCAGCCAGTGATTCCCATTCAGCAACTCCAAATCCCGTCCATAAATTAAAGTATCGAAAAAGCTGAGAACAACTTCGTTCTCGTAAAAAGGAGTTTTAGTAATGGCCGACATCTTCGGTATTACTCGCCGCTATTCGGAGTTACTTGTCTGGAAATGTTTGAAAAGTGTTAACAGACAAGATGAAAATGGTGAGCCATTTGAGACAACTGGACAACCTATACATTTATGTACTGTAGGAACAAAGAAGCCGCATCGAGCGAACAGTGCCATTAAATGGTCAAAACAGGATTTTATAAAAGATACACATAAACCTGAACGGTGGACGGTTCATCCACATGACGGCCGGCTGCATAGAACCGGCCGTCATGTACGGTAAATAGAGAACGGTAAACCTTTCACCAGAGTGTGTCTGACGGAAAGCTTGATGCACAATCCGACAAGGAGCTGACGGGATGAGAGATGAAGACACAATTAGGGGAGGGAGCGGAAGTTGAGTTGACGAAATCCCTGGAAGTTACGAGGAATGAGCTGGAAGACAGTCAGAATGGGTTGATATGGAATAATAAAGCCATAATGGGCCCGAGATACTTGTAGATGGACAGTTGAGCGGAGGTGCCTGGAACAAAGGGAGTTCAGGCAGGTGTGGTCGTGGATGACAGAGATTGCCGGAAAATGAATGCAAAATGATTATAGTAAAGAAACCTGAGACTCGGATGAAGAGGCGGGAACAAGTAGAAGTAGAAAAAGCTGGACTCCTGATGTGGGCAAGCACCGGCGTACCCTTGTCATTGATTACGGTTACTCGAGCCCTCCAACGTTTCTCCAAAGGACGGTCGGACCGTTGTCCCTAGCCTGTCACTATATGTGGACGCTATGAAAACCCTCCGGCTCCTGTCCGCTTCTAACCCTTCCATTACTACATCGGCTCTCCAATTTCCTCTGACTTTTCAAATTCGCCGCTCCTTTGGACAACGAATGTTTTTAAACTATACTATATGCGCAGTGCACGAAACTATGAATCTCTTACACTCTCTGTCGTCCTAACAATTAGTCCTGTCGTCTTAACAATTAGTCCTGTCGTCTTAACAGTAGTCCCGTCTTCTTAACAGTTAGTCCTGTCGTCTTAACAGTTAGTCCTGTCGTCTTAACAGTTAGTCCTGTCGTCTTAACAGTTAGTCCCGTCGTCTTAACAGTTAGTCCGTGACTGAGCGTCCCCAATTCACAACGGACCGAGAGATCTTGTTCACCGCACATCCACCTGACCGACGATTTTGATTGACCTCATCGTGTTAATGTTTCATGCGCCTAGGATCTGTTGGACTGTGTGTGGAACCCTTAATAATATCCGCCATACTTATTCCAGTTCCTCGTTTTCGCTCATCGCCGCTAATTGTCTGCCGGCCCGTCTGTTTCATTGTTTTTTATGCAAGTCCAATCCGTTTTTTCCCTAACTTTTATTGGTTATCTAGCTTTAATAATTCAGTTTTAAGCCTTTTAAAATTTTACGTACAGAATTGGCTGTTCGGTACTTCCAAATGTCTCATTATAAAAAGAGTTGTTTTGATGAACCCTTTCCAACAAAGACGCCCGTTGAAAGCAATGACTTTGGGCAATAGATAACCATTGTTGTTCGGTTATTATCTCTACCATACGTGCCCCTCATCTACTATCATCATGGTACATGTAATCACTAATCAGTCCCTTTCACGTGTTTTATTACAGAAATGTCACATGTGCAGCGGTCTGACCGATTGCGAGAGAATTGAACATATACTCCTACTTTTGCTGCAAGATCTTTCGGGTAGAAAGTCCGTCTGAACGCACTCATCCAGTACAGAGGTTCCGCGGCAGCTCCCGTTGCGAACTCCCCAATTGAAGAGCCGGCCGGTGTCGCGCGGTGATGAATTCACCGCAAACCCACAGAACCGCCCAGAATATGTATTTTAAGCCTTCTGACGTAGCGTGACCGCTCTGGGACATGGTTGTTATAGTGGGATGGGCCCACTTTTAGCGCCAGACAGAAGATTCTCCTCCGGAAATAGCCAACCTGTCACTCTCGGGTTCCCAAGCACTGGAGCACTGCATGCACAGTGTCACCACTAGTAGTGCACGTCTATACACGCTGTAAATACTAGTGTAAATTATTGGTGATGTAATCTTAAAGAGGCAACTGGCCGGGCGTCTAAAAAAACCACAGACCCTGTGGCGCCGAGCAACGCCGTTTCCGGCAATAGCGTCGTCGCTCGATCGTTCATTGCATTCGATTGACGACTGTCTTCTCTCAGACAGCAGACCACCCTAGAAAGCATCACGCATAGGGGAAAATATTGTGCCTTACAAAAAACATTATTGAGTTCTTACATAGTATATAAGAAATTTATAAGCCGTAACTTATATAAATTAATAAGACCCGATAAAAAAGTATGTACTGGTAAGGTCTGATAAATATTGTCGGATCTGATGGGAAACATAAGCTATTATCTGCTTTATAAGCCGGTACAAAATGCTTTGGAAAAAGACTGCCACTAGCCACAAATAATGAAAGCCACACACACTTGTGTCCCAGCAAGAACATGTAAGGAAAATTGGTGGGTCTTGCATTTGTTCTTATTTTGTAAATTTCATGTTTACTAGGACCAGCAATTTGTCGGATGTAAAAAGTCCCGCTCTGTTCGTTGTTGCGGTCGATCCGCGTTAGACCTGTGCAGCACTGTGTTTCTCAGTGACTTGCACGTCTCTTTAACTCCTGGGTGGGCTGATCAGATGTCAGAGATCTAAGTAAACCAACCAACTGAGAGAGTTTAGGCGTCGAACGAGATTTTAACACATTTTTTGGCGCCCAAATATTTTGTTTAGAATTTGCCCGTCTGCAGTTTACTACTGTTATGGACAAGGTGACTCCATAAACCAAGACAGAGATGACTGTAGCGTTTTACTGCTCATGAAGCATCACTCCGAGAGTCCGACCGCGTCTCCGACATCGACACATCACGGACGGATTGTAAGCGAGAGAAGATAAGCTTTTTAACAAGTAGCTTTGAGGTGCATCGAACCGTCCAGGCGTAAACCATTGAATGTGCTAGTACAATTTAGGCAGCGAGACATAGAATGGTATAACCAACCAGCAAAGAGAAGCAAACCAACTGTGAACCAGATTTGTTTTTCGTTGTCCGAACTTTGAGAGCCCCCAAAAAATTGCATGCCATACCATGATAGTAGTGAAATGGGTCAAACTCTCGATAGAGACTGAGAGACAAACTCTATAGGCAAACTGACAAAGGCAGTTTACGGAGAGGGAAAATGCTTAAGTTTTTGCAGTGACGTTTCACATTTTCCCATCGGAGAAGGATATTAGCCTAATGAAAGTGTTTATTGGCTAACGTTTTACCAGCTGCGTCCCTGTCTGAAGATACACTCTTTCTACTAATTTTGGTTCAATCAACACACATTGACGTTCAGCTGGTTTCACTCTTCACAGCTGCAAATTGCCGTGCACTTTCTTTCTCCTACATTTTTCTCGATCGGTTTGCCCGAGACGTTTCGCCTTTGGGAGCGATCGATGCTCAAATTCTCCTCCGAATCCATCCATTCCTTGCCATTCGAAACATTCTGGAATTATTGTGAGTTGTGTTAGTGAATTCACTGCGTTGGACGCGTTCAACTATGGCCACCCTCTCCACCAGTCAAGTCAAGCCCAAATGGAGGAAAACGGCTGACACCAGCAGCGGTGTCTCGGGTTCCATGCCCAGACCCAGACACGGCCACAAGTGTGTTTCGATTAAGGAACTCATAATCGTCTTCGGCGGCGGCAATGAGGGCATTGTTGATGAGCTCCATGTCTTCAATACAGGTGAGTTGTTCTCTTTATGGAGTTTTCGTTTCGAAATTGGCCTTCATAGAGGTTTTAATGGATGTAGAATTCTGTTTGACACCGTGAGGTAAAATTTAAGAAGGCGAGAGGCAACGGATGCAGAGAAATTTCATTTTGAAGTACGCTCAGGATGCCGGGGATGTTGTGCGGTGTAGGAGAATGACGGCCATTTTGTTTGGTGCGCTGTGTGTGTTGACTTTGGACGGGTGCGATGTGAGCGTCACCTGGAGTCTGTCGTGATGGCGAGGCAAGACAGGACAGACAGGTCGCCATACACCGACCTCGAGAGTTTTTTTCTTTGTGGGGATTCCGTTTATCGTTTTAGCTTTCTCATTTATTAAAAATGAATTTTATTGGATTTCTCTTCATGGGCCAGTGGGATTCTTACCAAGCAGCGCAGTGTTTCGAAGAATGGGATCGATTGATTGATTGATTGACTTTTCGGCCTAGCGTTGCTCCCATTGCGTGAAAGACATTGTGAATTGCCTGAATGCTAGATTAGTTGATTGTTCTGAAGTTTGTGTTTCAACTTCCGTGCGCTTCCTTGCCGCATTATCCGTACCGTCGCCGTTTGACGTGCCGCCATTTTGCGACTGAATTACGTGACATAACCAATCTTGTATTGTGTTTCAGCTCAAAATGCGTGGTTCGTGCCTCAATGCAAGGGTGAAACGGCGCCCGGATGTGCAGGTATACCCAGTGCCGTTATTTTACTGTACGAGGTTAAACTCGATTGCTTGGCAAGTTCGGAAATGGTATAAATGCCGTGTTCGCACACTTTTATCTCATTGTTTGTCGCTGTTTTGGGTTCGAAAAATCAGCAATAAATCAGAAAAACATATGTGACAATAATCTTGACAAAAAATCAAAAATCAAAAGTTTTAAAAATGGAAAACGAAAAATACCTTGTGGCTATTTTGATTGATATACCTCACGATTTTGCCCTGTTTGCCCTGTCGTGCGCAGCATTGGGAGTTTTACCTCGGTACTAGTACGCAAAGGCAATGCAAGCCACGCATGTGCAGCGCATTCTTTATTTTATTTTATCTTTGTATAGCATTTGGCTTCGCGGTTGAGAATACCCGGCTTCTTGTCCACGGCGGAATGATTGAGTATGGGAAATACTCTGGCGATCTGTACGAGCTGCAAGCCACCAAGTGGGAGTGGAAAAAGCTCCGCCCTAAACCGCCTCGTAATGGTCCACCGCCCTGCCCGCGTCTCGGCCACAGTTTCACCCTGGTGGGGAAGAAGATTTACCTATTTGGGGGATTGTGTAACGCTGCTCCCGACCCGAAATCACACACTGCAAGGTGAGTTACTCCCAAGACAGGAATTTTCGATGCTGTATTACTAGTGCAACAGCTACTGTAGCTGGACTGCAGTGAATGCCATTACACGAAGAGTACACTAGGCAGGCGGACAAAAGTGTCAGGGGCATGGATGTATTGAAGAAGATCAGATAGTCCCCCTGGAATCGGGATTAGAAATAGAGAATTATTTATATATATAGAGAAATAGAGTGTATGGATGTCCTATGTTTGTGTTTATAGATTTATGCCATTCAGATATCTGAACGATCTCTACGTGCTGGACATCTCAAAGAATCCGCATCAGTGGGAAATACCGGAGACGACCGGGACACCGCCTGGACCACGTGAATCCCACACGGCGGTTTTGTGGAAGAAGAATGAAGGCACACCGGAGCAGAAGGAGTTCCTGGTGCTGTATGGCGGAATGATGGGATCACGGTTAGGGGACCTTTGGATGCTTGATCTTGGTAAGTTACAGTCTCTTTGTCGGTGTTTTCGTTGACTAGCTTGGTTGATCTTTCCCGTTCTTCCGTTCTGATTTAGTAATGTCACATACTAGTAGGAGCATTTGAAAATAACTTTTATTCCTGTATCTCTGTTGGGCATGGATTTCCGAGAGTCTTCATGCTGCAACCCGGTGTTGTCAATGTACAATCAACGACAAGATTGAGTAAACTGGAGGGTCCGGGGTATGGACAAAAGGGGCGGAGCAAGGGGTTGATTGTTCGATTGTTTGAAAAGCACCCCTGCCCCGCCCCTTTTGCCCATTCCTCGGACCCCTCCAGTGTACTCAATCTTGTCGTTGACTTAACGTGTCATGTCCATCTTTCAAGTTTTTTCTGTTTTCAGAGTCAATGGCTTGGCAGAAACCCATTGTGTCTGGGGTTCCTCCCGTACCGCGGAGCCTACATACCGCCGTCATTGGTGCCGGGAATAAAATGTTCATCTTTGGCGGGTGGATTCGCGATGAACGGGCTAAATCTAATGAAAACGTCGCAGACACGGAAAAAGATCTCTCTGTCCTGCAGAAAGAATGGATGTGTACCAACAGTTTGGGCGCATTTGATCTGGGTACAGCCATTTACATTTGTCTTCGCTACAGTACAGCACTCTACAACTTGGCACCTTGTTTAGCGCCGACGTTCTCCTCTTGAAACTTCCTGTTTGAATTTCTGTCTGTAATAGTTGTTCTTTGTTTGCAGAGAAACTGCACTGGGATTCCTACAAGTATGACGAAGGCGAGGCGGCACCGGAACCGCGTGCCGGTCATTGCGCCGCGATTGTCCATAACCGAATGTACGTCTGGTCCGGTCGTGATGGATACAAGAAATCTGTGGATGCCCAGGTTGGTGGGGAAATTTTTTGAATTCAAAGCTCTATTGTGGTGGATCGAGAGCGGACAGTGATTACCCTGACGAAGCAACCGTAGGCGAGGCACGGTTTATAGCTTATATATAGTTTCTACAGACAGTTATATCTTTTAACTGCTACAGCTAAATTTGTGACCGTCTTTCCTAGGTATGCTGCCCAGACATGTGGTTCCTGGAAACAGCAAAGCCCGCTGCTCCCGGAAAAGTGCAATTGTTGCGTGCCTCCACAAACTCCCTCGATGTGCACTGGGTCACCACCCTTACCGGTAAGTTCTCGCAACATGAATACGCATGTCCATGTCCACTTTCCTCTGCGGCTTGTACATAATGTTGGTACATGCTTTTTTCGTTTAGCCGACACATACCATCTGCAGATTCAAGTCTATGAATCCCCGCCTGCTTCCAACCCAGCAGCAGCTGCCGCTTTGGCAGCCGCAAAGGCTGCTGCAGCTCCGGGAGCAAAACAGCCTACCGTTCTCACCGTACCGGCTGGCGCGGCAGTGAAGAACGCACCGACCGGTGCTCAAGTGGTTACTCTGATGAAACCGGGAGCACTGCAGCTCACACCAGGTTCGGCGGTCACTGTTAGCGGCTTGGTTCGGCTTGCCCCACCCGGCAGTAGGGGAGAGTTAGATTGATTTGTCTCTGAACATTGATGGATATCTTAGTGAGGGAGGCAGACAGACAGAACTTCAGTATCGTAAAGAAACTCACCTACTAGAGGGACTAACGTACTTTTTCTTAAGGTCCTGCTGTTCCGGCCACGACAGCCACCCCGACGAAGCCCTCCGCAACACCTTCGGGAGCTTTAAAGCTCCCCAAACAGCCAGTCCTGGTCGTGCCTGAAGCGAAAGCAGCCGGTCCTGCCGGCCAAGATGTAAAGGACGGCACCACTGGTGAAAATGAAGGAGCGAAATCTGATACGCCCGAAGGAGACGACGCTGGGCCGGCTGTGAAGGAGCCTGTTGCTATTTCCGGAGCGATGAAAGAGGAAGCTCGTGAGAAATCTGCCGACGAACCAGCTGCGGCTGCTACTGCTACTGCGCCTGCTACTGCGGCTGCGGCTGCTACTGCTACTGCAACTGCGGCTACTACTACTACTGCAACTGCCGCTGCAACTGCCGCTGCTACTGCAACTGCCGCTGCTACTGCAACTGCGGCTGCTACTGCAGAGAGTGGAAGTGCCGTCGCAGCTACGGAGAAGCCGGCCACGGTTGCGGAGACAAAGGAAAAACCGAAGGAGGTTGATCAGACGACGAAACAGTGGTATACTGTTGGCTACTTCACGGATGGCAACGCTCCTGTCGCCAATTACTACGTCCCGCTCGTTGATGATGACGCCAAGCCGGTAAATAAAGAAAGCATGAGAAATCGGATGTGGAAATTATTTGGGTCTCTAGCAGCCCAGTTATTTATACATTTCTCCAGTATTTATTTTATACATCGGATTGGAATTTAAGTTACAAAAACTTAAAAAGTGTGCCTCGTTCTTGGGAGATTTCGTACATACATAAATTATTGCTTCACAGGAGGCTTTGTTAGCAGCTGCGACTTCGGTCTTACCTGCTGGCGTAACTAAGCATCTTCTTTTACCGGGAACGGCCTACAAGTTTCGTGTCGCCGGCATCAACATGTGCGGTCGTGGACCGTGGAGTGAGATGTCTGCATTTAAAACTTGCTTGCCTGGCTTCCCTGGAGCGCCGTCCAATATCAAAATAACCAAGGTGCATTTCATGTTCATTATTAGAAATCAGTACAGATCCATGCGACACCAAGAAAGGCATTGCTCTGATGATGCTTTGTGATCGATGACGGTGCTTTGTGATTTCTTGCAGTGTCCGGAGGGAGCTCTGCTGACATGGGAGCCTCCGACCAATCACGGCGACAACATCAGCGAATACGCTGTCTATCTGGCCACAAAGCCGACCAACGCCAAACCGGAAATCTCCATCCCGACCAACCAGTTGTCCTTTGTGAAAGTATACGACAATCCCATACCGACTTGTACTATTACGCACGACAATTTACGCTATGCGTACTATGACACCAACGGCCAAAAGCCGGCCATCATCTTCCGTATTGCGGCCAAGAATGAAAAGGGCTATGGGCCAGCCACACAAGTTCGATGGCTTCAAGGTTTGTGATACGTAGAGACACAAATTGGCAGACTTGTGGGGAATACTTGGACAAACGAATGACCGGGACACGAATCATACGGACCCTGTTATAATCTTTTCAGACACAATGCCAGCTGGTCAAGCCCGCTAAAAGCGCTGACCGTACGCGAAACGGGAAGAGCGAGCGAGAATTGGGTTGGATCTCGAACGTTGTTAGTTTTGGAGAGTTGGAGCACCACAGCTCATATATTTTGTTCATTTTGGAGACACGCGCCTACGTATTTTGAATTTTGTGATTTTGACTTTCGAAGGTTCTTTGTTGTTCAGTGATGAGTCCTATTCTGTCATACGCGTTTCAGGCGTTGATGATGTGATACTGCTATTTATTCTCTGCTGTGGCTATTGTTTTGACGTGGAGCGTTCAGATGCGAAACAGATTTTGGAAAAGAAAAACAGGTGTCTTGCTTTGTGTTTGTGCAAGAAATCCATTCGATCGATGCCGCAAACAACTCACACGCTTGTGAGCGTTTGCAAAAGTTTGTCACTCCAGTTGTCCGTACTGTCGACTTGGAAAATGGAATAAGCGGGACGGTGAGTTCACGTCAACATGTCTACGGGAAAAGACGCAGTCAGCGTGGGCGACCAGTCAAACCAGGACAAAGATTGGACAAACCTTCAAGAAATCGCAAATTGTCTTCCGTGTCAATCACAAGACCTGGAAGGAGAACCGATTCAGTACTACACTGTTCTACACTCCTGGCCAGATTACTGGGTGGCAGAGTTCGAACCACTCTTTAGTTGGGCGCAAGCAAAACTGGGTGGCCCGAGTTTGAGCCAAACACCCAGTATTGTGGCTATGTGTGTATGTTAGTAGTTCTGGACAAGAACTCAGTCATTGACAGCTGGACAAGAACTCATTCATTGGCAGCTTGACGTACGCATGTCCTGGAGAGCCATGGCTTTTCGATGCGCGTGCTCGGTAATCGCCCAGGACTTCCGTCCCAAGTCCTGAATAAACATTTCCTGCAAACACAAAATGCTTGATAAAAAGAATTACCTCAGAAGTCAACCACAAGATCGGATTCTATGATCGAGCATAGATGATAAATCTGAATGAATCGACCAATCAGCAGTACATGTCCATCTGTACTCATTTTTTCATCAATAGAACAATCAATCCACCGAATTATCCATCACTTACCGTCGCTTTAGTCATCAAATAAACCGCATCAACGGCCATATTCTTTCCGTCCGGGCACATCTTCATGAAATTCTTCACGCGGCCAATTGGGAGACGGGGCTCAATGAGCATCGATGGGTCATCCACAATCTCAACATCCTGGTCAGCTTCTGGAGTGACGACGGAGATCTTTCTGCGCGGTTGTTTCTTTTTCTTCGCTATTGCTGGTACTGGCGTCACGTCGTTGTCTTCCACCAAAATGACTTCACTGACAACTACTGATTCGGCCATAGGCGTGTCAGCAGGCTCTTCAATTTGAAGTTCCATTGGAAGGAATGAATATGTCAGAGTAATAACTAGTACTAATAAGGAACGAACGCAAACAAAATCGCACGCACTTGTGATGTGGAAAAAATCCCGAAAAAGCTTTGTTGTGGAAGAATTGGTTGGGTTAAGTTGAAAAAGGTTTCTTCTGTGTGTAGCGTGACAATTCAGTGTAGTGATTTCTATTTCTTCATGCAAGGAACGAAAACAAAATTTGCTTGCTTCGCCGTTCTGCCGTTTTGACACGCCGGCGTGAGTTTGCCAGCGTTCGACTGGTTAGTTCGTCTGTTCAAACTCACTGATCGCGTTCGAAATACTGCAGATCAAATTCATCAATCAACTGACTAAATACAGTGTCTAGTAAGCAAGATTCGTCCATTTTTGTAGTCGTTTCTTTTAGTTTCTAGTCACTCACAACACTTGTACGAAAGTATTTATCGATGAGCACATTTTTATGTTTTCGTGTAGATGATCCAATTGCCCTTGAATTCTGTCCCGAAAAACGATCGAAGCTCTCGGAAGATCGGTGAGACCTGTTTTTCGACTTTCATTTTAAAATCGCCGAAATCTTTGATCCGTTTTCTTTTACCCGCATCGTGCTTATTCGTGCAGTCGTCAGCCATAACCTGATCGTACTTTGAATTCCGTCAAACGGTTTGAGACTCTATCGAAATAAATAGATATGTATTGAGTCCTACCAGGAATGTAAAGTTGAGGTTTGGTTGCGGAATGGGAGTCTGTTTTTATTTCGTTAGATCGCTCGGTCACTTCGTACAATAATTGTATTTGCGATCTTGCTCGGAGAAGATTTTGTATTCCGTTTCATTTTTCAGGGGAATACAACGTGGGGAGTAGGCCATTGTCTGATCGTTGCGCCTTGTTCGTCCCTGCTGCCCTTATTCCCTTCTGATTCCGACTTCGCCAGCCACGGTTAATTTCTTTCCCGACCGGGTTGTAGAGGATGTCGATATCGGGAGATATTCAACTCCAGCCGCCGCCGGATTACTGGGGAACGAACTTTCGGCAGGAGAAAGAGTTCGAGATTCCCCTGAAACAGGGTTCGGAAGGGGTGAGTCCAAAGTTATACTTATAACTAACCTGGGATAAAATGTCCAGTGTTTTCATTAAATTACATGGCGTTTATGACTTCTGGTTGGTTATTTTAGAATTTCATAATTTGAGAAAACGGTTTCGAAAGGATGAGGGATTCAAATCAGAACAACAGAATACCGATGTTTTAGCAGTGGTTATCGCGCATGAACAACCAATCAAGCGCTCACATGCATGATAATTTTATTTTAACAGTTTTGGTGTATGTTATCGATTGCTTGATTGCATGATTGTAGACTGTCTAGAGTTGTGTTTACCGGAGCCGTAAATTCAATAAACGCAGCCTAGATAGATTATTTGGCTAATCCGAATTAACAAGCAGTATCCGTAGAGTCTGTCGTACAGTAAGCAGAACCGATTTATGCTCCTCGGCCCCCCCCCGACAGTCTGTCTTGTTTACCCTCCCAACAACTCATGCATTGTTGATTGATTGATACACAAATTGACTGATCATGGTTGAATTGTTTTAGCGTATCGTTCTGACCTGTATTTTGATTTTTTTTTATTCCGTTTTATTTTTGGCGTTATTAATGTTAATTACTCTTTGAATTTGACTTTATTTTTGACTCTGTTTTTGCAGGTTGTCCTAGACCTAGACAACCTTCCGGACAAGGACGAAATCCTTGATGTTTTGCGGAACGAGGAAGCTCCAACAAAAGTGTGGACCGTGATCGCGCTACACTATCACGTCCGCGGTCGCACTGACGTCTGCGCGGCAATCTTTGAGGAGGCGCGGGACCGAATCAGCCACGGACACCTCGACACCAGTGAGGATGCCGCCTTTTGTCTCGATCTCCTGGCCAACTACTATACCCTCCAGTTCATGGAGAAAAAAGCCGAAAAGGAGCGGAAAGAGCTGCGTGACAGAATTAAGGAGCTATTCGTTCAAGTAGACAAGCTGTTCTTGTATAGCCGGTACCATCTGCTGGTGCGTGGATTTTTCACCCTACTGGACCATAGCCAAGGCGACATTAAAGGGGCGGCCACGCAGTTTGACTATGTCCTACTGAGTGCACCGAACGACGCCTTGGCGTTGCAAGGACGCGGCATGGTTGCCTTTCAACAGAAGGATTACAAGAAAGCCTTGACGTGTTTCAAGAAGGTCCTCCAGCATCATCCGGGATGCTCGGCTGACATCAGGTTGGTAGAACTTCTCAGTGTGTCTGCCCGTTAGTCTGCCCCGCCGTCCGTCTGTCTGGTGTTCCTTTCTGTATCCCTTTCTGTCTGTTTCCACGTCTGATGGAATGGGAGGCACTGTCTTTTTCTACTTGTCTGTTCAAAGGGGATGGTAGGCGCTGCTTGTTCTGTTTCTATGTTCCGCCTGTCGGAATGGTCGGTCATACTGTGATCCGTTGCCGGTATCTCGTTCTCTGTCGGAATGAGACGCATATTTTGCCGATCTGCCTTTGATTGTCTTATGCTGCAAGAGATCGCAGCCCTGTGTTCGTTGACTATTTTATTTGTTTCGTTTGCAGAGTGGGGATTGGACATTGTCTCTTTAAACTCGGCTACCTGGAGAAGGCCCGGATGGCTTATAATCGGGCCATCCAGCTCGATCCGGACTGTTCTGAAGCCCGGATCGGACTCGGACTGATTCTCTGGAATGAAGGCACGAGCTCGTCTCTGGAGAAGGCGCTCCATCACATTGTCTACATGCACAAGCGCGACGTCGAGGCCAAACGCGTGAATCCCGTCAACCTCAACATCCTTGCCGACCACTACTTTTTCCGGCGTGATCCTGACGTCGCACTAAAACTCGCCACTGCGGCCATTCACTCTTCTTTCAACGACATTTTGAAGGCTGAAAGTGCCTACAGGTTTGTTTGTTCACTTTCCTCTGTTGCCCTGTTCACGAATCATGTGTCCATTATTTTGTTTTGCAAGGGTAGTAACTGACCTGTCTTTTCTCTTGTAGTGTCGGAAGAAGCTACCATTACCAGGAAGATTACGCGCAGGCCTTTCAGTATTACTATCAGGCGACCGTTCAATTCCCCAAGCCGAGCTATCTCCTTCCCTGGTTTGGACGTGGACAGATGCACATTGAGAAGCGGGAATATCCTCTGGCCATCACGTGTTTCGAGACCGTCTTGGCGGGAAGTCCGAACAACGTTGAAACGCTCAAAATATTGGGACTGTTGTACCTGACCGCGGATGTGAAGGACAAGCGATCGGTGGCGAGAACTTATTTGAAAAGGGTGACTGAAATGTGTCCGGATGATGTGGATGCCCACATAAAATTTGCGGAACTGCAGGAATCCATTGATCCTGTAAGTGAATTTCGATCTCTTCTCTAGAATGCATTTGAGTGCAATCTTGACTCTGTTTGTCTCTTTGACTACCCGGTATTTGACATGTCTGTCTGCCGGTTATGAAGCTGTTTGTTTGTCTCACTACCTGCCGTTATTATCTATCGATATGCGCACTGTATGTCGATACTCTCTTTACTGATTTACCTGCCGCGCCTCTCTCTGTGTGTGTATGCTTGCCGGTGTGGATTTTTTTCCATCGGTGAGCTGTCTAGATGCCTGTTTGTTTCTCCGTCCGCCCGTTAGTTGACTTGACTATCCTACTATCTTTGTCTCTTTGTCCGTCCACATGTCTCCACGATTAGCCCCTTGACTAGTATTTGTCCCACCTAACCACGTACTAGTATGTCTCTGCCTGTCGACCTATATGTCTGACCAGTCGCATTCTGGACTGACCAGTTAGTCGCTGTTGGCTTGCAGTGCGAGCGTTTGCTCGTATCTCAACCTGCCTCCTACCTAATATGTTTACATATTCCTATTTTTGGCATCAGGTTGACCACCCGGTCATTCGTTTTATCATTACTGTTATATATTGTCCCGTTCTCAATTTCCAGGTATCAGCTCTGAACACTTACCTCCGTGTCATCCAGATCTTCAGTGACCAGAACGAAGATCGCAATGAAACTCCGCCAGAAATCCTGAATAACATCAGCTGTCTGTACTTCAAGTTAGGACAGATTGAGCGAAGCCGTGAATTCCTGGACTTGGCCCGTAGTCGCGCTACCGCATCCCTCCCGATGAACCCTGTTCACTACAAGGCCATCCTCACCACCATGATGTACAACCATGGCCGGATACTGGAGGAACTTCGTGACACAGAGGAAGCCGAAAATTGCTACCGTAATATAGCGGAGGGAGACCAGCCGAAATATCTGGACTGTTATCTCCGGTACGATGAGTGTGGTGTACTAAAAATTAAAGAGCGTTTCAACAAACATATTTCAGTTAAAGAACGTGAATTTAAAATAAATACATTATTTAAACGAGAATGCCGTACTTCCACATTAGGATGTTATTTTAAATGAATATCCTAATCCTAACACATAGATAAAGCACGGGACAAGCGTCGATCGCCTGTTTTTGTGGTCTTCAGGTACGGCTGTATCGCTCGCGATAAGGGCAATATCTTGAAAGCGAGTGACTGGTTCAAGGAGGCCGCTCACGCCAACGCCGATCACCCGGACAGTCACCTTCTGTTGGGCAACCTTCACATGGCCAAGGGAGAGTATGGACCGGCCCAGAAGAAGTACGAGAAAGTGCTGGACAACCCGACGACAAAAACGGACACCTATGCCTTGCTGAGTTTGGGCAACATCTGGCTGGAGACGTTGTATCAGAATATCCCCGATGTGGAAAAGAAGAAGCGACACGCCGAGCGGGCCTTCATGCTCTACAAGCAGGTGTTGAAATTGGATCCAACCAACGTCTATGCAGTAAATGGAATGGGTGCAGTCCTGGCCAAGACAGGCAAGTTAATATGGCCTGTCTGTAAACTCATTGTTGTGCGTAATTGTTTTTTAAATATATATTTAAATATATATTTCAAAGATAAAAAGCAGTCAAATGTGAAAAACCATGTTTATTTAAATTTTTTATTTTTTATCTTAAGATTATAAATCGATATTTTTTAGCGTGCATGTGTTTTTATGGGTTTACATGCCCCCACGATTTATGTGAAATATTGGGATATTTATTAAGTAAAATTTGCCGATGTATTTGAATTAAAATTGCATTTTTTAAAATTTTAATCGCCTAATCTAGACGGTTATATGGGCTCTAGACGTTTATATGGGCTCTGGATCGATTGTTACTCAGACGTTGTTATGTTGCTCGATTACTCCCTTTGCCCTATTTTCATCTAAGAAACTTTGTCATTCTTGTAGGCCAGTTGGAAGAAGCAAAAGAAATGTTCTCCGTCGTCCGCGAGTCCACGGCCGACATCCTCGATCTCTGGCTCAACATCGGCCACTCGTACTGTGATCAGCGGCAGTACGTTGCCGGTATCAAGATGTACGAGAACGCCTTGAAGCGATTCAAGGAGGCCTCCCTCGATCCCACCATTTTCCTCTATCTGGCCCGGGCACAGTACTTCCACGGCGATCTCAAAGATGCTCGGAAGACGCTGCAGCTGGCTCGCAGATTGGCACCGCAAAATCAAGCGCTGCGCTACAATCTGGCCGTCGTGATGAAACGGATGGCTCTGTTGACGTTCGGCGATGCGCGAAACGCCACCATTCCCACCTACGCCGAAGTGCAGGGTGCCGTGGAAGACCTCAAGGTGGCGCAGAAGATTTTTGACTTCTTGAGCACGGAGGGCGATAAAGCTGTCGTCGATATGGTCCGAGCCGATCGGGAGAAGAAAAAGTGCGCCGATTTGATTCTGATCAGTGCCAGCAAGCTGAATGATGCGCGTGACAACGACGAGAAGGTTCAGGCAAAGCGGCAAGTCAATGAGGAGGCGCGACGGGCTTATCAGGTAGGTTATTCTTATGGTTGATGTTTGTTCTCAGCTTGACACACGAATTGAGGACGATATCTGCCTGTCTGCCTGTCTACTTTTAAGTGTCTGTATGACTGCGTCTGCTACTCATACGCTACATGCGTCTTTCTGTCTGCCTGCCTGTTCCGCTTACTGTGCTACGTGATCGTCTTCCTGTGTTCTATTATTCAGAATTTGGGGTGATAATAATAGTTGTGTGCGGCAAAATGTCACTTGGTTTTATTATTCTTATTTAAAATCTAAAATGTTCTGCATGCAATGCAGACCATTTGCATCTACATCGATGGATAAATATGCCTATCTTGCTTTTGTCGACCTTGCATTTAGTTCGAATTTTCCTCCGTTTCGATTAGTTGTCTGTTCTGTTTCTGGTGTGCTGGTGGTTTTACTTCTACTGCACTTTCTCATCTCTGTTTTCAGGAGCTCATCATGAAGGAAGAGATGCAGGCGGAGGAAGCCAAACGCAAACAGCAGGAAGAGCTCCTCAGGAAGCGACAAGAGGTACTGATGAAGACCAACGAAGTCAAAGAGAAGATCATCCGCGAACATGCGGAGGAAGGCAACCGGCCTGTCCAACGAAAACGGACCCGAAAGGAGGCGGGGCTTCCGGACGAGTTCATCGACGACCAGGGCAACGTCATACCCGGCCCCGGTGGAGAGGGTGGTGCACCGAAGAGACACCGTGGAGAGGGCGGTGAGCGCAGACGAATTAAAGCAGCCCGCCGAAAGCGTCGGGAAGATCGACTCGAGCAGGGTCTTCCACCACTGTCAAGTGGGGAGGAGAACGACGAACCGGAAGGTGATTCCCCGCGGCCTGCTCGGCGAACAAAGGAGCCGGAGTACGACCGAAAGGGCCGTAAGCTCAAGTCGGCTGCTTTCATTTCCGACTCGGATTCCTCGTCGTCCAGTTCCGACTCCGATGCTGAAGGAGGTGACGATAAGAAAACTGCGGCTTCTGGAGGGGATGAAAGTGATGCCGGTGAGAAGCGTAACGAGGCGAAGAAAGCATTGGCATCCTCTTCTGATGATGATGACGATGGTGTGAAAAAGAACAAGTCACCGTCCAAGGCGGGTGGAAAAGTTACGAGGAGGAAGGCTTTGGCTGGTTCATCGGATGATGAGGATGCGGATGCGGACAGAAAGCCAGTAGAGAAAAAGGCCAAGAAGGTGGTGTCGGACGACGAGGACGATGATATGAAGGATACTGATGCGCAACGACAGTCGGCGGAACCGGATCATCCGGATGATGAAGAGGATATTAAGCCTGCTAAAAAGTCCAAGTTAAGCTTGAATGATTCGGATTCGGATTTTTAGTCACGGCTAAACGAGTCCATTGCGCAGTGTAACTTTCTGTAACTTTGTTGGTGTCGTATCTTGGGTTGCTATCGTTTTTTAGCGGGACGTTTGGGGTTATTCTCGCTTCAAGTGTGTTGAAGTTGCTCGCTTTCGAACTTCTGCTTCTTTTGACTTATTTTCCCTTCTAATTATTATGATGTTTCAGTCATGTATGGAATTTGATCCTCTGTTCGCTTCAACTGAAAGTAATAACTGTACACTGAAAGTAATAACTGTACAGAAATCAGAAAATATTGCGATTGCAACAAGGTTGATAATGATTTCACAGCTAATTATGGAAAACGGATGGCCTGGGTGCGTGACTTTCAATCTTTATTCGGGGCGGATCCAAGCAGCCATTTCTTCAGTTTTGTCTGGAGAAATTTTTCAGATTCCGGTTCATTGTTTAAGCTTACTGTCACCTTCTCCGACACGATCGTACCACTGCTGATCGCCTTCGTGGTGACTCTCTCCAGGCTCACCTAGAAATATTCGAAAAATGTTCTTTGCCTGACACAGCTGGAATTGTAGTACTCTACACATGTGCAGTAGCACTAAATACGAAAAATGCTACCACACAACAGCCCGTTATTTTGAGCCCGCCTGAGACGAAGATGGTTTTAATTTATATAATTCATTACTTCGGCGATCGTCTGCAGTCGGCTCTGGTCCAGAGCACTCTCCGCAATTCTCCCCTCCCGATCCAGCTCCTTCTGCGCGAACTTCGCTTCCACGTCAATCTGCTTCTTCTGCGTGTCCACCGCCTGTTAAAATGAATTCTTGCGAAACTCAATGTCCTTCGCGTGCTGTTGTTCCAGCTCCCGGCGAATCCTCTCCACCGTCTCCTTCATTTCCTTGCGATACTGGTCCGTCTGTGCCTCCGTCTTGTAGGCATTCGTCATCTGCAGCTCAGCCAGCTCTTTGCGTTTCTTTTCCTCATCCAGACAGGCCTGATACGACAGGTCGGGGATGGTAACATCGTTTGAGGTACTGATAATGCGAGCGAAGGATGCGGTCTGACTGTCTCCGACCAGGTTCTCAGCGAGGTTAGGCGTGATTAACATGGTTGGCCCCGGTGGGGAGCTTTGACTTCGTTGCGGGGAAAGCTAGTGTCTGCGGATAAAGCGAGTGTTGACTACTTCTGCTCGCTTCGGGCTATACTGACCACGTGGGGATTGTTGAAGGTCTGACGGCGGGGGAAGGACCTGCTGATTGCGGGGGACCTCCCGGGTTTCTTCTTTACTGTAGGATGTCGAGCTAGACATTTTAGAGATTTTGAGTTAAGTTGCATTGAGAGAATGATGAAACAGCGGAAAATACAAGGAAAAGGTAACTGTTAACTTTGGTGTCAGCCAATTGCCGGACTGAGCTTTCAAAGTAATAATTGTCTCTTGATCGAAAATCGGGAAAAGCCGTGTGCGTAATTTGCAGGTTGTGCGGGTAGATGTCCAAGGAACTGCGGCTTTCCTAAGGGCAACTAACACTGGCGTGCCGGTGCATCTAGAACGACAAACAGTGTCTGCTTAGCAGTCGGCCAAAAGTTCACACAAACAGAATTTGTTTGTTGTCGTCGGTACAGGGTACACACATACAAAGTACATACATATACAGGCGCTACACGTATACTGCCCCCTTTTGAGGGAAATATTGCAATGCCTTTCTAAAACATGCACCCCGCCTGCATAGTTCTGGTACCATAATTATGGTGGACAGAAGAATTTCTCACAACCGAAATGATATTTTCATGGATTGAGGGTAAAGGCACGTGAATGCTAATAAGAAGTCCCGCTGCTACATTCCCTCGCAATTGGACATTACGTTCTAATACTCAATGACTGGTGTCTGTCTAATGACTTCAACAACGAAAGACATTATACGCGTATGGGTTAAACACAATAGGAATGAATGCCAGTGGTGGTCGTTAATCTTTAAGGAACACGGCCAATTCGTACGGCAAATCACGACGCCAAATTGTTTTCTTTGCGACTTTAGAAAAGATACTATGAACAGTTTCCCGTCAGTAAGGGTCTACAATACACACACATACAGTGCAAGACCGAATTCGCAGTCACTTTTACGCCCTGCACATGCAACGCCTCATTTCAACAGTTATAGACAATTAGAATTAGTAAAAAACAGGAAACTCTCAGAGAGACTTCAAATGAAAATTATTATCATCGTTTCTTTACGCCACCGTTAGTAGCCTAGCAGCTGGCACTAGTAAGCAAAATATGGGAGTAAATATTAGTATTAATATGATGAACGTTAACTCAACACAAGCGAAATAAAATTGCGAGTTCGGGCAACGGGAAGGACTCAGTTGTTGGTCTGGAACTTTTCCGACTCCGACACGGCAACGCTGGATGATCCGGAATGAGTTGAACCCGCAGCGGCTTCCATGTTGACCTACAAAGAGCGAAAGGACAGAACCGTCAAAAATGGAAGTGACCGATCGGCAACTACGCTAATTTCGCAAGAATATTAATTTACAAACTAAAGAGCTAAGCAAATGATCCTGTACCTGGATATCGGTGTGGAATTTGGAGCGTTCCAGCACACGCTTGACCTTGTTCCGTTCCCGCTCAAGCTCCTTCTTGGCATAGCGTGCCTCCAGGTCGATCTGACGCTTCTGATTCTCGATGGTCTGCTCCATCAACTCCTTGCGGAACTCGACATCCCGCAGATGTTGCTTCTCAAGTTCCTTCCGGATCTTCTCGGTCTCAACTTCTTGCTGCTTGCGATACGCTTCGGTCTTTCGCTCTAGCTCCTTCTCAAACTGTCGCGACAGGAGCTCCTGCTCGCGGGCCTTGGCTTCCAGGTCCCGACGTGCCTCCTCGGTTTCGGCCTCGGTGTCGATGACGGTGAGCTCCCCGGATGCGCCGGTGATGCGAGAGACGGACGCCTGGAAACCTTCCCCGACCAGTTCTTGAGCCAAACCCGCGGAAGAGCTGATGAAAGGTGCGATTAAGTTGGGCATGTTCACTTTGACGTCGGTGTGGGTATAGCTGCATACAAAAAAAGAAGATGTAATGACACAATTGGCGGCTTTAAAAATTGTATCAAAGACTTAGGCCTGTGTGCCGGATGAGCTATTTTTTGTCTGAGTGTGTCTTTCACAGGACAAGAGTTCGTCTCGAAATCGCGCTTACCTGGAGTGTTCGACCTCCTTCTTCTCCTGTTGCTCTTGCTGTTGACCACTGTTGCTCCGGTCGCTGTACTGATAGCTGGATTCTTGCTGGTAGTTAGACATTGTTGGTAGTCGGAAGCTAGACTTTTTTGGGACAGTTTAGTCAAAAAGAATTATAAGTACTGATGTATGTAGTAGGGTGGAATCTCGAAATACGAAAACTGTGTGATGAAACTTGAGGTGGTTTCTTTCGTAGCTTTTATATGGTCCGACCGCCAGCCATCACTTTAAGCTGAGTGACCACTGGGGTTGTGAAATTTCCCCGTTGGGGAAACTCCCCAGTCGGCATTCGTTTTGTGTGTGTGAAAGCTCGGGTAATTTCGGGTGGCAGTTGTCCGGACGAAGTTCGAGATGGACGACCCAATGGACCGTGCGTCAAAGTCCGTATTCGGCAGAGTGTACTGTTATGTACTCGTAATACACCTTTGGACAGAAAAATTGGGGCGCTCGATTTGTCAAAAGGCAATTTGTTACCACAAGGCTGCAGGCAATACAAAAAGTGCTTTGACTTGAGGCGGAAATAGTTGGTCACAAGATTGTACTGCACATTTGCGCAACACAGATTGGACGTGTGGTCTCGTGGCCAAATATTTTCGCCTCAAATCAAAGGAGTCTACAGCTTTGTGGTAACAAATTGCCTCTTGACAAATCGAGCATCCCGATTTTTCTGGCCAAAGGTATATTACTGTACAAGTACAAGTGGTACGTCCAACGCTGTTTGAGTGATGATTTTGGTGATTTGTTTATCACCCCTTGAAAAGTTTAAAAATCGTCAAAAAAAATAATGTTTGTTGTTGACCTGAACTGAAACTGGCAGTACAGGATTAAATCGAATAACCAAGTACAACTTGATCAACATACATGGCGACTTGGCGTCCTTCATTGATTGGTTTATCAGTGACATTCACTTGGTCAGTGAGGTGAATTACTAGTATGAGGTGAAGTCAGCAAATCGGCTCACCCTAAAGATCCTCATTAATTCGGCTCAATCATGGTTTATCTTTGATAGCATTATAGCGAGAGCTTGATTTGCTTGATTTTCTATATCATATCCTAGTATAGTACAGCACCTTTGTATGTCAAGCAGAAGCACCTGCCATCAATGGGAAATCCATGAGTGAGCCGATTTAATGGCAATTTCGAGGGTGAGTCGATTTGCTGACTTCACCTCATACACACGTGACAAAAATCTTGCGCTAACCGAATGAAGCATTTCATCTCGACAGCTGTGTACGACTACCATACAACGAGTGTAATGGCTTAGCTCGGTTAGCTCAAGGTTTTTGCCACGCGTGTACTACAATAGCACAGCACTAGTACTGTATTTCTGCGATAGATAGCGACAGCGTACGAGCTGTGGAACGTTTAATCGGCCACGTGGCGCTTGTGCTGTGTGTACGGTGCACAGAGCCCGTGCACACGTTCCATTCCAGTACGACTGTCGCTATCTATCGCAGAAATACAGTATAGGCTGAGTGTCTAGCACTGCAATTTACAGCTGTAATTTAAATAAAAGTGACCGTTAATATTAATATTTCATCGGGAATTTTGTTTCGCGTTATAATTCGGCAGTTTCCGTACGGAAAGTGTATCAACTGTCGCAAGAAATATGTCTCCGTAGGCATATTTAATAATGCGTTGGCCCAGCAGTAAGATGCGCTTCATTTGGGCTTTCCTCTGCGGAGCTCTACTCTCCCTCGCCGTGTCCATTGTCTTCCTTGGTAATTCCTGCAGCGCTCCTCACGAAACGCATTACCTGCCACACGCCAGCGCCAGTTCCTTCCATAACCAACCATCATCGGGCAATGCGTCCGCCGATGCATCGCTCCCGATCAAATGCATCGTCAATGGGGATCGACAACGACCAATTTCTTGCCTCCAGAAGAATGACGATGTTTTCGTTCCTTTTGCCTTGGTGGAGCGATACTTTGAAATATCCGGCAAAGTAGAAACGGATAAAAAATCTGGAAATTCCGAGAAGGTGTTCAACTGGCAGCATAGTTACGCTAAACTTTCCTTGCCGAAGCTGCCGTACGAGCCGGATGGAATTTTCATGTCCTTCGACAATTACAACGGTAAGGTCTGTGGTTGATTGATGTCTTGCGGAAAGTTAATAATCACGTCATCGCGTTCATTTGATTGATGTATTGATTAATGATGTAACATTCTGGTTGTTGTGTTATTGATTGATTCGGGAAACTGTTACTAGTAGTTAGAGCTGAATACTGTTTAAATTGTATGCACAAATAATTACTTTAACAACACATTCTTTTGTATGCTTTCAGTTGAAGTACGGGATCGGGTGAAGTGCATCAGCGCAATGGAAGGTAGGTCATGAATACTATATACAGGCAGGGAAACTATTTCCCGTTATTATTATTGACTCCACTACAACCCCTCTCCATTCCATTCCAGGTGTCCCGCTTTCATCCCAGTGGACAACCGGAGGTGGTCATTTCTATCCAATTCAGGTATGTGCAGTATCACGGTAATACTCTTATACGGCTATGGGCTATCTAAGATGGGTCCTGGAATGGGCCACCGGGTGGCAGGGGGCGCTCTGTCGCAAATCAATCGAAAACGATCAGCACTGCATAGTCAGCGACCTCTATAGTGAGCTTTTTCCAACCGTTCAATCATTTCGTTTTTTAAACATTTTCCTTCAAATTTTTTCATATCTGATGCGGGGTTCCATCGGGGTTATCGATTATTCGCTGTCGTTTAGGACCTTGATGATAGCCAAAACCTGTCTAGAAGTTCTGATTCCACGGTGGCGCATTCCAGGACCTCTCCCTCATACTGTTGGTCTTACTGTCATACTGTGTGTTGGTCATACTGTGGGTGGCAGTCAAGCTGACTTGCTAGCTCGATTGGGCGGTGGACTATTGATATTGTGGTGAAATGTACCTACCTATGTTACTCAGGTGGCGCAGTTTGGCCTCAGCCACTACAGCAAGAATATATCGGAGGAAGCACCGCGCAAGACTGTGATTGCTAACTTCCAACAGCGTGGCAGCTGGGCGGTCCCAGCCGCCGAAAGCGACGAGCAACGCTCGTTTGTCTGGAACTTCACTCTCCCAGGTAGGAAAACTATGCAGGCATGGTCATTGCTGTGACTCCTTGTTCGTTTTCGTTTGAAAAGCCTTCGTGATGCCGAATATTTCTCGCGCAGAAAGTGTTTCCGGTCCAGACGTCGTGCTGGACGAATTCCCCGATTCCGGGGATCCGTACATCATATTTTCCGTGAAGTTTCGTACGCACGGGAGTGTTACGCTGCAGTTGGAAGTGCAGGACAAGAAGCAGATCACGTACGAACTGATCTACACCTGCAGCAACGAAAGCATTTGGGCGGAAGGCAACCGGATCTTCTACGGAATCGGAGCAGACTGCACCAATTGGATTAGTCTAGTGCGGGACATCTATGTTGGTACGAGAACTCCGGATGATATAACCGACATTGGTGTTCTAGTGGTTGTCTGCCTGAATCAGACTTCATCTGCAATGCATACCGAGCAAACACGGCGGGTTGAATCGCTACATGGGTTGAATCGGTCGGGTGGCGGAGGGTGCCACAAGTGAAGCTGAATGAGTGTTGTTTACAATTTACACTTGTGGCGCCCTCCGCCACCCGACCGATTCAACCCATGTAGCGATTCAACCGGCCGCGTTTGCTTGGTATGTCTTACTTTTCTGTTTATGCTCTGCCCGCTCATATACTGTCCCATAATTGCCCTTCTATGTGCTGACATAAATCTTGCTTTTTAGATCTTGTGAAGGGTCTCACACTCGGCATCAAGAAAATCAACAAAAAGGATAAAGTTCGGCCGAACATCACTAGGATACGGATCATCCGGATGGTTTTGCACGGGCAGGGTCATCTTGACAAAGTCGTAACGCAAACAACGGCCCATTCCGAGCTGTTCTATGTCGCTGCCGACTGGTTGGTGCGACATCAAGTTAGACAAACCGGTGGCTGGCCCATTTCGGTGAAGCGAAAGCTCGGGGCCAGTGAACTGCAGCCGGGATGGTTTTCGGCCATGGCGCAGGGACAGGCCATGTCAACTTTAACGAGAGCGTACCGGAAAAGTGGTAGTGCTGCGTATTTGGAGGCTGCTGTTCGAGCCCTGGATCTGTTTGGGAAATCTGCCGCGGAAGGCGGCATTACAGCCGGTGAGTGTGTGCCAAGGCAGGTCATACAAATTATTTAGTTAGCAGGCGACGTGAGCTAGTTGGTGAGCAGGCAGACTGAAGGACACACTGGCAGATAGACGGACGCACAAGCAGGCAGACCGACAGGCACACGACAGATGAGCGGATGGACGGACGGACGGACGGACAGACAGACAGACAGACAGACAGACAGACAGACAGGACACGCACGCAGACAGACAACACAATACTAGTGATTGAAATTAGGAAAGATGTTTATAGTACTCGTATAATGCAGTCGCGATTTCGTTACTTTTAGTGTTCCTGGACAAGTATGTATGGTACGAAGAATACCCGACAAAACCGCCGTCATTTGTCTTGAACGGGTTCATCTACGCACTTCTTGGCTTATATGACGTCAGTTTAACTGCAACCGGTGAGGATCAAAAACGGGCGCACAACCTGTTCGCCGACGGTGTTGCCTCCCTGAAAGCGCTCCTCCCACTGTTCGATACCGGTTCCGGCTCGACCTACGACCTTCGACATTTCACTCTAAAAAGTCTTCCGAACATCGCGCGATGGGATTACCACGCCACGCATGTGACGCAATTGTTGGTGATGAATTCCATCGCTCCGGATGAGATGTTCCAATCGTTCGCTCAGCGTTGGAGCGAATACATGTCCGGCAAGCGTGCGCCACATAACTGAAGGAGCTGGCGAATCTGCTGATGGCGAAATCTGATCTCCAGTTTTCATTTACACCTTTTTAACCTCAGTGTTTGCCAAATTTTACCAAATTTTCATAGATCTGTGATAGGCTTGAGTACGACTACGCATACGTGATGATGTTCTCCTATGTATTGGTTACACGATAAATGTTTCTTGTGCTGCATGCATTTTTTACTTTTCAACGTGTTTACATTGCTTTCGATCCTTCTAATCAAACTTCACTTTTTTCTCTAAGGTATTTGAAATTTCTTCGAATCGGAATGTTTACCCACGGGAATATATGATCTGCGAGCTATTAAATTACTTTGCTGCTGCGTACAAAAAAGTGCAAGGATACAGCCATGTTTACTTGTCCTCGAAAATGGAACCTTATAGAATGGTTTCAGCTAGTGCATGTCAAATCAAAAATGAGGATACGAGTGAGTATCCATAATGGCGAGAGGTGTCTGAAGTCTCACTCAATGGGGAGGAAACATCCGTCGGCTGAGCAGACAGTCGTTACAAACACAGCGCCGCCGTGTGGCGCCACCTGCCACCACATAACTGCCGCGATGACGTCAAGGCGGGGTCGTGTGATTTCACGTTACATAACCACTACGCGGTGACTGAGTCCGCCGCTGTTTTACGCTGCAATGTTGTGGATTTCCTTCCGCTGTGTTTTCCCCGCAGAGAGGAAATCAGTCACACACATCAGATGACTTCATATCAGCCGAAATTCGCGGTAGATATGTCTCTAGGTACATCGGAATAGTTCTCATTTACCCTCGTAATCTTCCGCTATCTTGGCGCTTGGAAAGTCGGTATTCTTCCCTCTTAATTTGCGTGCCCACATGTATGGCACCGTATTGTTCTGAGTGTTACCGCTGCTGCTGCTGCTGCCCGAAACGCACCAGCCACCACCTGCGAGATATGGCATCTTCCGATGACGGAAGGTGAGTGAGAACATCAAAACCATTTCCCGGAAGTGAGGGATTTCGGCGGAGAACCCAGTGATCGAGTTTTGCCCTGTGCCATTTTAAACGGAATACCATGTGGGGTTGTAGTGACAGTTCGGAGCGACGTTGCATGAAGAGCAACCTCTATCGAACGGTGGAAGATCACCAATGGCCGATCGTCTATTCACCCGAGTATAACCTGTCGGTGTTGGGACTGGAGAAGCTGCATCCGTTCGATGCCGGCAAGTGGGGAAAGGTCTTCAATAAGCTCGAAGGTACTGTACTAGCTACACGCCTATCAGATAGTCTTGAGTGCGTGTGTATGATCCTACCACTGGATCGGTTGATTGTCCCACGCTCACTGGCTGACCTTGAACGGTTGAAATGTGTCGGAAAAATTAGTTTGAATTGTGATTTGCGTGTTTTAGTTGTCGAAGGTAAAGAAGATGATTGAACTGTTGAGGTGATTGCCTAATTTGGCGTTCTGGGATTTAGCGAATGCGATGGTCAGGACGGACACGATAATCATTCCTAACGAAGCGACGGAGGATGACTTGTTGGTGGCTCACACGCCCGCTTATCTGAACAGTTTACGGGTGGGTACCTTATCTCAGGATTTTATATCCGGGTTGTTGTTGTCGGCTGGTTTGTTGAAGGTCATCTTAAGCTTGGTGCGATCCTTATCGGTTGGCTTTTCTGTCCTTACAGTCAAGTTCAACGGTGGCTCGCATAACCGAAGTGCCACCCGCCGCGGCCCTCCCGAATGCGGTGCTCCAGCAGAAATTCCTGCGCCCGATGCGGCTACAGACAGGCGGCACTGTTCTCGTAAGTCGGTTTATTTATAGTTTAAAAGGAAGAACAACTTGTATGATGCTCGCGAGACGAGGCACGTTGCGTACGCTAAACTATAATTATCGTGATTTATACTGTAGCTGTACAAAAAGACCTGACAGTATATGTTTCAACGTTACAGGCAGGGAAACTCGCGGTCACACGTGGATGGGCCATTAATATTGGTGGAGGTTAGTTAAGTTCTGGACGTGTTTTAAAATTTAAATACTAGTACCGATAACCTACAGTACAGGTATGAGATGCCCCATCGAATCTGCAGTGGAATGAACAGTCTTGACTGTGTTGTGGTCTTGCGCTTGCGAATCTTTCTGGCCCGCCCAAAATGATTCGTTTTTTTGCTTTCAGGGTTTCACCATTGTTCTGGGGGCGATGGGGGCGGGTTCTGTCCGTATGCTGACATCACTCTCTGCTTGCGATTCCTCTTCCTGACCAATATGATCACTAAAGCGATGATAATCGATCTGGATGCGCATCAGGTGAGTTCGTTCCTCTAGTGAAATCAAGGTGACGTGTGGGTCGTGTGATTGCCTGTCTGATACAAAAGCGACGGAATGGAAATAGATTATTGATTACTAGTGAAGCATTCATTTATTAGAGTTCTTGGAAGTAGCGGTGCGGAGTTTGCTAGTACACTAGTGCTGTGATCTGCGTGTCGGCAGTCGGCACCATCCTCCCATGTTCGTGTGTGTGTGTGGGGGCGTGAAAACGATGTCTGCCAACGTCATTATGTTAACGCGTGACGTCAAGGAGGATTCATTTTTTTTCAGGGAAACGGTCACGAGCACGATTTCTACAATGATGGTCGAGTGTATATTCTTGATATCTACAACGGATCAATTTATCCACACGACGAAAGGGCCAAACGTAAGGTCTAAACCTCGGGTTCGTTTACGGGCATTCAATGATGAAAGCTTGTTCTATGGGCTGTAGGGGCTATAAAACGGAAGGTGGAAATCCGGTCCTATATGGGAGATCAGGAGTATTTGGAGAAAGTTCGATTGTAAGTCTTTATAAGAGTTCGTCGGGTTTCGTCAGATGCCTACGCCAATTAGAGACCAGCACATAGACAGGCTAGCCAACCTACGAACAAACAGACAGGCAGATAGACAGACAGACAGACAAGACAGACAGACAGAGACAGACAGACAGACAGACAGACAGACAGACAGACAGACAGACAGACAGACATACAGACAGACAGACGCACAGACGCACAGACATCTTCAAACTGCGCAAAAGTTGCGAATAGATGCGATCCTTCATATATGGCAACCTTGAATTAAACCGGCTTTAACTGTTGTTTATTTCTTTCTATCTAGACACGTCGCAGCTGCACTGAATGAATTCAAGGCTGACTTGATCGTTTACAACGCCGGTACCGATGTTCTCATCAACGATCCCCTCGGACGACTCAGCATCACTCCGGACGGAATTATTCGGCGCGATGAGATTGTTTTTGAAGAGGCCAAACAGCGGAGCATTCCGATCGTGATGGTGACGTCCGGTGGATATCAGAAGGAAACTGGAATCATAATTGCGGACAGCATTCTCAATCTGTGGAAGAAGAAACTGATCCAGTGGCCGGCCGCCGAGGAGTGGGCTCACAGTCATCCTCTACCGGAATTGTCATCGACCTAAGGACGGTGCAGTTTGCCGGGAAAGGGGAGTCCTCAGCGGTGCACGGACCGCTAAAACGTGGTATTAGTTATCTCAGTTGCCAGAGGCCAGCTCTTGTGCATCCTTTTATTCTTTCACAAAATCCTGAAATGGTGCTCTGGTCGTGCGTAGTGTTTATGTACATAGTAGTCATGAAGCGTTGTGAGAGTTGTACTCACTACTATTAACAGCGTGTTCCGACACGCTGTAGTTCGTTTTCAATCGAATCAGCTGCGGCGGTGTCGGTGTCGCCAATCGAACGCGCGCAATCTTGCACACACGTTTCTGTGGCCTGTGAGTGGGAAGTGATGAGTCAGCAGCCCCTTCTGTTGTTATATAAGCGAATCTTGTCGGCGTTTCTCGCACACTTTTTCGTTTTCCATTTGTTGTCTTTTTTTTCTCCTGCTCAGAGTTTGTTGATATTTTGGCTTGTACGGTTTTCCGGTTTACAATTCGAAGAACGGTTTCGCATAAAACGTAACTTATTTTGGTCTGGGTTTCGGTGGTCTGAATCATTTTGATCAATCTGGGATGCCTCGTCCGGCGAAGCGTAAAGTTGCTGCTGCAGCCAAAGTAGCAGCCGTTGTCGAAGATGTTGACTGGGAAGCTAAGACGGTGGTCCAGCTGAAGGCTGAACTGACAGCAAGGAATTTGGATGTGACGGGGAAGAAGGCGGAACTGATTAAGCGACTGCAAGAGGATACCGCCAGCAGCCCAGTCGGCAAGTTGACAATCAATCGGACGGTGTCGCAGTTGGCATTACCTTTTTTATTCTTTTGTTAGGGGAAGCTACCGTCAGTAAGAAACAAAAGAAGGACAAAGAGCCCCCAAAAACGGTTATTCAACAGGCGATTGAGCAGCTTAAAGCCGGAACATCGAAGACTAATGCGGCTGTGAAGGTCTTCAAGATAGACGCTCTCGCCCAATCAATGGCCCCCGGGACGTATAAACAGGTATGGCCACTCCCTATCGGTTGACCATGACTGAAGTTATTCCACAGCTGGTTTATACTGCTAAACTACGTTACCATTGCAGAAGAAGGCGAATTTACTTGTTTTGTACTAGTAATCGAGGTGCTTGTGAGTTGGAGAGGCCCCCAATTTGGTTTTGTCTGTTTTAGGTTCATGAGGACCGATCATTTATGCTCCACCAAACGGACATCGGTAACAACAACAACAAGTTTTACGTCGGTCAGCTGCTGGAAAGGCACAACGGAACCTTCGATGTCTTTACCAAATGGGGACGAACGGTACGCCCCATTCATTGCATCCTTCCAAACGATCAGCGTCTTTTGAAACTCAATTCAATATTGCGTCTAAACAGCGTGTGATCAAATATTTTGTGGATTGGCTGACCATGCGTATTATTGGTTCGGTGAACTAAACGGCACCTCTGTTCTTTAGGGAGAAGTCGGTGCGACGCTCATTCTCGGTCCGAGCGCACTAGACGAGGCGATCGTGTCGTTCGAGAAGAAGTTCACCGACAAAACGGGCAACAAATGGGCGAGCCGTGCGGATTTTGTGAAAAAGGCGGGCAAATACAATTTGATTGAAACAGACGGGGATGATGCGGCGGAAGCGGAGGAAGTGAAGGTCGATTCCACGGTATGAAGTCGCGTTTGTACAGTGTACAGATGATGGTGATAGGGTTCATTGACAGAGTTTTCATAAAAAAAATTTACGATTTATGGCAGACCAAAGTTGTTGGAAATCTGTCTGCAAAGAGCGAGCTGGACGAAGTCACCCGCCAAATGGTCAGTCTCATCTTCGATCAAGACATGTTTAACACCGCTATGGAGAAGCTGAATCTGGACACGAAAAAGATGCCCTTGGGGAAACTGAGTAAATCCCAGATCGCCAAAGGTTTCGAGGCACTGGAAAAGATTGAAGCCAGGTAAGTTGGCTTACCGGAAAATCTCGAAGACCGAAGAGCAACTGATGTGGCGTGGAACAGTTACGCAATATTTAATCTTTACTCTTTCGAGAATGATTAAACACCACGTTCTCATTCAGAATCAAGGGAACTGCCACGAACGATGCGGATGATTCCAGTGGTACTGCATCCCTGACCGATCTCTCCAATGCCTTCTACAGCATCATTCCACATGACTTCAAACGGATGCGTCCGCCCACCATCAGTGATTTGACATCGGTGCAGGAGAAGTTCGATATGTTGACCACCCTCGGGGACATTGAGATTGCGCAGCAGTTGCAGAAGCAGGACACCCACACCGAAGCGGATCGCCATCCCTGCGACATCAAGTACGGTCTGCTGAAGTGCAAGCTCCGGCTGTTGGACAAGTCCAGCATGGAATACAAGGTTTGCATGGGATAGTCATGTGTCTACCCTTCTCGTCCATCTCTCTTTTTGTTTGTCAATCTGTCGACAAGGTGCCCTGTTACTTGTTCCAGGCCCTTGAGAAGTACTTTGACAGCACAAAAAGTCCAGGAAGCGGCATTAAGCTGCGACATATTTGGGCGATGGATCGCGAGACGGATGATCAGCGCTTCAAAGCCCATGAAAGCATCAAGAATCGCAAGTTGCTCTGGCACGGAACCAATGTGGCCGTCGTGGCAGCTATCCTCAAAACGGGACTGCGAATCATGCCGCACAGCGGCGGCCGAGTCGGGCGCGGTATCTACTTTGCTTCGGAGCACGGAAAGTCGGCCAGTTACAGTATGTCTGCTATGTTCCACCCGAACGTTTTTTGACTACTCGACTAGCCAACTAATAATGCTTTACAAATGCTTGCAGCTAGAACAGCTAAAGGAACAGGTCTGATGTTTCTTAATGAGGTCGCGCTTGGTCAGGAACACGAGATTGACCGGGACGACAGCAGCTTGGTCGCGGCACCCAGTGGATATGATTCGGTCGTGGCTCGCGGGCAAGTGGAGCCCGGTAAGGCATTATATCGCTTGGTGTTTATTTATCAATGGCGTATTTATATTTATCCTTTTTGATTTGCAGACCCAAGTTATGACACCAAGCTGAAACTGGGCGGGAAGGATGTAGTTGTGCCACAAGGGGCGCCTCAGAGGCAGCCCAAGTATTCCCACAGCAGCTTCTCACAAAGTGAGTACCTGGTGTACCGTGAGAGCCAGGTTCGAATGCGGTACATGCTAGACTTTGACTTCAACCAGGGGTATTAGAGTTGTCTTGACCGCTTAGAATTTGAACCTGGTTTTATAGACTAATGCACAATTTTTTTGTATTTCGCGTTAAATTCTCAACATGTTTAGCAGCTACTAGTTACCTTATTGTTGAAGAAGAGGGTGTGGCGGAACTCTCATTGTTCTTTCCTGCAGATGTTGTGACCTCTACCGGTATAAAATGCTATTTGCAGCAGCTGAAGGGTGTATGAACGTCGAAAGCTGTTTGTTTGTGCGGTTTCTTTACAATACTCGTGAGAATCTGGCTAATTCGCGATGTAGGGACGGTGGGATTGAAGTTGTGTCATCAGACACAACTAAATATTCGATTAAGTTGCGTAAGACATCTCGTGGCCGGTAATGGTGCCCGACTTTATGATACCTTTGTAATTCATGCATAATAACCGTCACCTGCACTATGGTATATGCACCCTTGGATGTCTAAGAATTCATGTGACGAATTGACTAGCCGATCCCCAGGGGGGGGGGGCATGTGTCGCCAGCGTAAGGAAACGGGTGTCCAATTGCATGGATGCACTCCCTGCAAAGTATTTCAAGGGGAGGGGCTGAAGCATCGAAATTTCGAAGATATGTCTACTCAAGCTTTTTCACTAAAACGAAAAGGTGTGCCATCGGGCACATCCGTCAATACTGTTCATCGTTTCTCCATAAGCAAAATGCAATGAGGAAGTTTGGATGCAGTTATACTGGCCCACATTACGTGAACGGTAAGTGACCAATCACGTACATCTACGAGGTACTACGCACATCTACGAGGTACTACGCACATCTACGAGGTACTACGTACCACGATTTATATTACGTCTGGGCAGAAAAGTCGCGGAAGTGTATAGCCCGGCCTCTCGTTAGGTTCTTCCTTGCCAAACCGAAGGAGAGGGCTGTTCCACCACATTCCCGTGCTGCATGGTATTATCTTGCAATCTCGTGGGACCCGATTACTACTGGGGCTTCTGCCAGTCAGCACCAGGGACCGACGACAATCCGGATCCATTCACAGTGGCGCCTCAGTCCGATGTAGACCCTGTAACGACAGACCCATTCATTTCTGGGCCGCTGGTTGTTTCAGACGGGGTAGTCCATCAGGATGACGGCACCCATTAGGACGTCAGTATGGGTGCTTGCGGGAGGGGTCAATTCGAACAGTGAACTGGTGGTGGCAGTCAGTAGGGCTTTGTACGGTGAACAAAGCAATCCGAACCACGCACCAATCTGCGGAGGGTGCGCATTGGTGGTGGCGGGCTGGAACAGTGTGAAAGTGACCATCGTCCACAAGTGCATGGACTGTCAGCCGGACGACACTGATCTGTCGCCGACGGCCTTCGTGTTGATGGCCAACCCACTCAGAGGTCGGATCAAGGTGTCGTGGAACATTCTCAAGTGTTAGTGAACTGTCTCGGGACAAACAGCCGTATGGTACGGACGGGAGGTGTTGTCTCCATCTGATACGTAAAGATGCAGTTCTGCAAAGACCTGGTCGCCAGATTGTGTATATTCTTCCCAGCCAATGGGCAAATACGCTCCGGGGTTCGTGTACATGTAACTGTGTGTTAGGGTATAAATGTGCTTTGCACATTATCAAATATGAACCGGCAGCTGAAACCGTGGTGCTCATAAATAACGCTTATGATGCTTTTACTGTATAAGTTGTGGGAACATGTTTAAAAAACGGAGTAATTGAACGGTTGGAAAAAGCGCACTAAAGAGGTCGCTGACTATGCAGTGACTCATCAGTTTTCGATTACTTTGCACCAGAGCGCCCCCTGCCGGCCGGTGGCCCATCCCACAGGACGGGTGCGTGCGGTCAATACGCGACCTGTCAACGGTTATGCTCGGTTTATGACCATGTACAGAGACTCTCTAATAAACTCTGTAGACTCTAATAAAAATATAAACTTTAACTTCTAATCAAAGCTAGTTCTATTTATCCAATACTTGTAAATAATCAAGTAGACAGACATGGTTTTCGGGCATAATAAGCGACGGCCGATACAGATTAATCTGGATGGGAAATTATGCGCACTTTAATTTTGCAGACATTTAGCTTTCTACGTCACTACCAACGTTCTTTACATCCATGTAATTCGCAAATAAGGCTACACACACACACGCACACAAAAAGTCCGACAACTGAAACAGGTGTACAAAAGTGGTACGAAGAAGCTTCTGGGAATCAATTTCCGGGCTGGCCGGAGCTTCGTTGTTTCTTCAGAGGATTAACGGGAAAAGAGGCTGCGATCGTGGACCAGACTAAAAACACCGATTTGGAACACTCCGACTCGATTGCTCGATTGAATTATTATTTCTTTCTTCTTGCACATAAATTGTTCATTTAAAAAGTCAAAAAATGCTGTCGTTGCTCTGTTGCCGCTCGGCCGCGGATTTTCGCGTCGTCGACGGTATGAAATTGATATCCTCTTCAAAGCTGCATCCGTTTTCGGTATGATTGGTATGATTGGACTCGGAAAAGGCCAGGGGGATGTGTTCCCGTTCCACGGTGCCGTGGTTGGCCGTGCTGCCGCCGGGACCATCACGACTCCGCGCGCCTCGGCCGGACGTGGAGGACTGTCGAACGGAGCGCGACCGTAAGAAGCCGGTCGTTTCTCCGGTCGCATCGGTCCGTTCAAAGTCAGCCCCACTAATGTGACCCGGTGATCGTATACGCCCGCAGCACAGCATGGCCTTGAAGCTGTTCCGGAAGCCGGGATGGGCGGCAGCGTAGATGAATGGATTGAGGCAGACGTTCGAGTAGGCCAAGACGTGAGCGGCAATCTGGATGGGGATTGAGATGCTGTTGATCGGGTAGAGGGCAAGCGATTTCAGGGCCAGGATGAAGGTGATCGGACTCCTGTGCAAGATAAGCGTAAGCAGCTTAGTATAATTTATGGAATATTTATAATTCATGTGCATCGTTTTTATTGAATCATTTTCGGTTGTGTAAACCTGATGCACACACAGACCCACCAGCAGAGGACAAAGATCACCACGACAGCTATGACCATTCTGGTCACCCGCTTCTTGGACCGATTGCCGCCTTCCGAGCGGTGGCCCACAGGTCCTTGGACGTGCCATAAGCGGCGTAGCATGATGAAATAAAGGGAGGAAATAATGGTGACCGGGAGGATGAAGAAGGTGCCCAGAAAAGCCAGTCGAAATGAGGGCTCGTCAAAGATGTTAAACTGGAAAATGCACGGCACTCGCCATTCACAGTCATGAAGGTCCTACAACAGAATGTGTGTGACTTTTATTATTATGCAATACTAGAAAGCTGCAATAGACAGGCAGGAAAAGGGGTCTCCTCCCCTGGGGATATACCTTATATGAGGTTCCGTGAACAATTATCAGGGGGATGTTGCTGTCAAGAATAGGAAAAAAAGTGTGGCATATTTATATTGGATATCTGAGATTTGGATTGGTACGGATAACTTTACCTGCACATTATCACAATCCATTGGATGGCCAGAGCGAGGTAGGTATTGCGCTCGGTGCGCAGTGTCATGGACGAAATAGGATGGACAACCGCTGAAAGAAAGGAATGGGAACTGTGTAATTTAATTATTCCGAGACCTCATTTCCGTGTTGCCTTTTCAGTTTTTGCGTTAATCCAATTACGGTCTCGCCGAATACGTTTGAATTCGCTTGACGATTTCCATATGCATGTAAAAGACATCATGTATCACATGTATGAGCTACGTTACAGCACGTTAATTGTGTGGCCCTCGCCATTCATTACCACACAAAAAAGAGGACAGAAACCGAGCCAGGGGTTATTTGCCGTTTTATTGCGCGAGTAATCGAGATAACGATGCCCGTGAAAATGTGTCCCCTAACTGACGCAGACTGCAGCTGACTATCAGAAGAGAGATTATACACAAGGAGACCATGCTCCAATTGAGCGCCGCAGAAGGTCGTTAGTCCCGCCGACCGCCGTCCATTCGCCCAGAAGCTCGCTGCACAATTAACTCCAACTACTACCATAGTTTACACTTATTCATCACAGTAAGAAATTCGGCAACTTTTTTATTGCACTGTCCCCTTCACAGAAAAGGCCCGTTTTTGCATATAAGGAAAGTATTTGCAGAGTACTAGTAAAGTATTGATGCAGGGAAGATTCATTTGTTCAGTGAAGGATTGTTCTCAATGCTTGTTATATCTGTATGTAATGACAAAGGAGTGATCGAGAGGTTGGAGACTCGTGGGTTTGGTTGGATGTGTCGATCCGGGTATATGATAGCTACCAAGCAGAAAATGTCAAGCAATGTGAAATGAACCCTCGCGATCGGAGCGGCAAGTAGCGGGATTAAGGACGCGGAAGGAAGACGGAAGTGGAATAAATTTATTCAAGGAAGCAAGTGAGTGTGTGTGGTGCGCGTGGGACTCTCGTGGAATTTAATATGAGGCAGACGGTATTAATTCAAAGTTTCTCGGGGAAAGTCTCCCCCAGCTCGAGGTTTTAGCGCCGTTTGTGCCGAGGATTTGTCAAGACTATATACACGCTGCAGCAGCAGCAGTTGATGCTCCTTACCGAGGTATCGATCGACGGACATGAGGACGAGGGTGTAGACGCTGGAGTACGCGCAGACATGGACGAGGTACTGGACAACTTTGCACCACACCGTCCCAAAGGGCCATATCCCCACCACGTAATCCGAGGCGGTAAAGGGCACGCAGAATATTATGAACAGCAGATCGGCGCACTGAAAAGGACCAAAATAGCACCACACATGAGCAACACTAATCTATTTTAATCTATTAATATTTAGATATTGATATCTATTGATAGATATTGATATTTTTACTGTAGTTTGGTATGTACTGTAATACCCATGAAAGCCGGACCGAAGATATTTTCTTTGTGTTCTTTTCACTAGACAATCCAATGCTCTCAAAAAATATTACGCTGAAATGCTTCGGTCAGTCAACTCCTCAGCTCCTGCATATATAATTGCAGTTCTCTGTTGCTTCGAGGGTATGATACGAGTCCACCAAGGATGTCCGTGCTGCATACATCGTCCCAATTAAATCAGACGCTCTTCGTTTCGTTTGGCTAATCGACCGTCTCCGGGTCTGTGGGTCCATTTTCTTGGTGTACTGTCACAGTACGGTACGGTACTAGTAGTGTACGTGTGTGAACCCTTGGAGGTCAAACAGCCTGCATGGTACTATTTTCACACTGTTTTTTCCTCTGCACGCGCGAGCTTGTCCCATCAATTGGTCCAACCGGCGTGTGTTGTCACTTGGTCACGGCCATAAAGTCGGTCAGGGCTCTTCCCTTCGCACTTACCGCTAAATTGACGATGAGCAAGTTGGTGCTATTCCGCAGCTGCTTGGACCTTTTGCCGAGAACGATGGCAATTACGAAGGCATTTCCAATTAGTCCCAGGACGACAATCACTCCGAACAGCACCGGAACCACAATGCTCACGACGTGACGCATGTAGCGATCGTCCTGGTAGTCATAGCCGCTGTTGGGCGTGCAGTTGGCCGACGGCTCTAGGCTGTCCTCCGGCGTGTATAAATTGGGATCGCCTTCCGGGGGTATGCTGCTCTGTAACACTGCCGTCAGAGCACTCGCCGGGGTCACGGCGAATTTCGACAGCATTTCTGGAAGCGGCATATCTTATGCCGCACCGCGTCAGATAGCCTAAGAGGCGTCAGGTGTCAATTAGCGAAAAATTTCCGTAAACAGAATACGACGCTGAATAATAAGGCCAGATGGATGGAGTAATCCAAACATGAGACATGAATAAGTCAAACCTGCAAACGAAAAGAACATTTGTATTTTGACACGTCATATTGCGTGCATCGTATGATTGCATATGTCTGGCTGTCTAGTTTTAAATGCTATAAATGCCCATGTCTCGTGTCGGGGCATATCTCGTGTTTCATTAAGGAATTTACAACCGCTGTGTTTCTTTCGTGTCTGTGTCTGTGTCTGTGTCTGTGTCTGTGTCTGTGTCTGTGTCTGTGTCTGTGTCTGTGTCTGTGTCTGTGTCTGATGTCTATGTCTGTGTCTGTGTCACTGCAGCATTAGTATCTGTCTGTCTCTGCGTGAAAGTCTCCATCACTGACTCTCTGTCTGTGCCAGTGTTTAAAAGTATGTTAGATGACTGTTTGATTGTCTATATCCTATTACGAATAGGGGATACTACGGCGTTTGTCTTTGACCTACGATACTAGCGTGTGAGCATCATAAGACGGCTCCGAATGAAAAAAGAAAAATAATAATAAACGATATCCTTCTCAGGATGAAAGTGCCTGCCAATCAAGTCACACGTGAATAAAAACACACAAGTCCGAACCTTAGGTCGATATTCCAGTAATTTAACTACATCGCATCGATGCACGAGATGCCAGAGCCGAAGCAAAGGAAAAGAGACACGTATAATCCAAACGTTAGTCGTTACAAATCGCTTGTTTTACGGATGGAAAAGTTCCATTGCCAGCTTGTCTGCACACAAAAGTCCACATTATCCGGATAGAGGCAGAGGCAGATACTAAGGCGAAAACAGCAAGGAATGAATCGAGCTAGTTTTAATGGGCGCAGCTGTCCACGTACTGTACAGTAAGTCGCATCACACTATAAGGAGGGTGGGCTGAAGGAGAGCCCTTTTATCCGAAGTGTCTAGCCCGCCCTTTTACTTGTGATGGGAAGTCACAATTCCGCAGGGCGCGCAGCATGCAAAAACACGGAAATGGGTATTTGTGTGGCAAGGAGGAGAGAGCAGGAAATGGAGATCGATATGATCGAAGCAGTAGTATGACAATTTATCTGTGATAAAGGAAAGGTTCAGCTCCTTTCAAATCTCGTTAGTGCCCGCAGCCTGCAAGGATGGATCTTTGAACGTCTAAGAACAAGGTCCGTCCTTCTCTTGACCTTTTGTTGATTTTTGGTAGCGCCTCTGCGCAGTACGAACAGACAAAAGACGAGAGGCGCAGAACACAAGCATGTGTGTGTATTTTGCGTTAACAGATTAGACATACCATCCTCTTGTGAATTCATATTTACCAAGAGATGTCAATTTCACGTCGGGTGCCGCGGGGCTGTCGGCAAGATTCCGAACGACACTGGCACAAGCGTAAAATTATACAAACCGGATTCTATACGACGGGATACGTGAGAAATTATGCGCCTACCCATTTGTCTGTCAAACCCATTTGTCTGTCTGTCCTGTCTGTCTGTCTGTCTGTCTGTCTGTCTGTCTGTCTGTATGTCTGTCTGTCTGTCTGGCTGACTGTCTGTCTATCCATCCATCTGTTTGTCTGTCTATCTATCTGCTTAATTGCCTCCATGTCTGTTCGTCTTTTTATCTGTCTGTTTAGCTGCCTCCGTGACTATCTGATTGTCTATCTATTTCAATTTGAGCTCTTCACAATTCTCCTCCGTGCCTATTGAGTCCAATGGCAGTTTAATGAGAAGCTTACACGGTCAGCAAACTGCACTACAAAGTCTCTCAATCCTCAGTCGTGCTTTGGAAGCTTTTAATTCTGCAGTATTGTCACCTTCATAAAAACACAATTTACACGCCGGTAATAGTCTGGGTCTTTAATTTTCCGGCGTGTTGGACGCTGACAGTTTCCTTTCGTGATCCAAGATCACATTAATCGATCTTGTCTTGTAACGTTTTATGCGCTTGTCTGGGGCTTATTCCCGAATCCATCATGGGGCACAAGCAAGGAGGAAATGATGTATGTGTGTGTGTGTGTGTGTGTGTGTGTGTGTGTGTGTGTGTGTGTGTGTGTGTGTGTGTGTGTGTGTGTGTAAGTCAGTGCGTGCATGTGTGCGTTGATTATCAAAAAAGTAGTGTAGAAGATAAACATTTTATCCCTGGTGAGCCGGCCATTTCGGCGAAGATCATTGCTGACTTTTTTGTGCCCCGGAGACTGTACCCCGCGTGAGTGTTCCCTGTCAGCTTCAAATTATCCGCTCGCAGATATATTTACATGCAGCGCGGCACGGCAGCACGGTCCTCCCGTCTACGCATATATCGTGCCACGGACGGACCGACGGTCGCTTCACTTAAAACAAACCATACGGCAGTCCCGCCGGAAGCAGCCGTTTTTTAGGCCTCTCCTTTTCGTTCCTTTCTTCCCATCCCTGGCGATAACCGGGTCAGGACGACATTATTGTCTGCATACCAAACAGCCATCACTGCTCCTGCTGTGTCATCATCAGTAATATCCCCACAGCCAGACCCTGTCGCGCTGCTTTGAGAATGAGCGAGCGCATGGGTTCCCGCATGTCTGCCTGGGTTCCTGCATGTCTGCCTAGGCTGCCTGAGCGGCTCGTATTAGTATAGCCTGAATCTGGGGAGAATAAAGGAAGCAAAAGAGACGCGCGTCTGTGTGTGTGAAGTGCAGAACACAGGATGTAAAGCTCATAAAATTCAATAAACTCAGAACCTCGAGTAACCCTTTCGGCAGTCGGGATATCCGGACTAGTCAGTCAGCTTTTCAATGATATCTTTACTTTCGAGTGCCTATCCACATATATATCCACCACCACATCCCCATCCCCATCCCTCCTCCCTATCCCCATCCCTCCTGCCTATCACCATCCCTCCTGCCTATCCCCATCCCTCCCAATCTTCCTCCCCTTCCTGTCATCAGATCCAACAGGGTATTCGACGGCCTGTATAAGTCACGATGGTGGTTAATGCTTTATTGGAAAAACTCCTGTTGATGTATGTACTGTGTAACTGGAAACTCAACAGACTGTTGTGTTTCCAGCAGAGCTCGCGAGATTTGTTGTCATAGGGGGATGGCAGGCATATGGCACCCAAAAGCCGCACAACAAACATGGGAGCAACCCGATCGGCAAAAGTTTTGGCGCCTCTAGGCTTCTCGAGGGGGCGGGGTCGTAAAACGTATAAGTAAAATCCGACTTATAAGATAAGAATCTCCTCTTGTATCATGTGATCTCAATTAAATCGAACTCCCCCTGGTAGAATTTGTAAGTGAACGGAAGCATTTCACTGGACAATCAAACTCCAGGCCGCATTCGTACCTGTATGGTAAGACAAGTCATTGTATGGTAAGACAAGTATGGTAAGACATATCTCCTGTGCCGGAATTAGTCAAGTTTATATAATTTCAAATCACAGTTAACAGTCAACCGAATTCTTGCCATCGAACATCGACTACAAGTCCCACTGATCCGCTAAAAGGGCCAAGCAGGTACCGCTGCAAGGACTATGTTCGTGCCAGGAGTATGTTCGTGCCTACATCGGACTCGCCGGTTTCTGGGAAATTATATCACGACCATGGGTTCTCTCCATTAAACACAAAACGTCAAAGCATTCTTTAACTCTTCCTAGAAGTCTATATCCCAACGTAGCGCGTGCCAAATCCGCCTTTTAGAGTCAATAATCAAAACGTGGTCCACCATCATCTCTATCGGCCAGGGGGAATGTTCCCGGCCTGGGGAAGAGCGTTCTCGTAGAGTGTGCTACGGGAGCCTGTGGATCGTGCATGCAGTGTGCATTGGCAATACTAATAAAGACATCCATATCTACATGTAGCGTGGAGCTCGATGAAATGCTCAAGGGTCCCATATAAATCAGGACCCATCCATGGTGACTCGTGAAAATGTGCATCACGAAGCCATTTGGTCATTAATTGCTGCAGGTCCGATGGGAGAACCGGTTGCCCTTTCTTGGTGGTTTTTTTTCAGCGAGTTTAACCCGCCCTCTCTGATGATGTGGCCTGAAGATATGACCTCTCTCGCTCTCACTCTCCCCGCTCACGGATTGGGGTCGTGGTTGCACTCCTCCCTTGCCTGCAGCTACAGGTCGATTCACCGTCTACGATTTGATTAGGCCTTACCACTAGGCTCGTCCATTGCGCGTTTGCTCAACCAATAAAAATAATCCATTAGGACATTTTCGGTGCCCCGCGCGTTTATCCGATGAAGCGTGGTCTGTTTATTTTGCAAATGACGTTTTTAGTTTTGCTGCGACACATCCGCGCGATGCGGCCCGGTCTATTAAACAAACAAGCTTTAACCACCGAGAGCTTTCACACGTTGAGTATAAAATATACATTAATCTTGAATTGCGAGTTAGATGGCGCAAAATGCACAGGATGGACTTGGGGAGGCAGTTTCGTTCAGACTGAAATGGACTACATCACGCAGACAGACTGGCTCTTTCGACCTGATCGCCAGAACCCAGGCAGTCTTTCCCGCGCAATCGGATCCCACCACAAACAAGGGTTGGGGTTATAAACATCAATATGATTCTGGACAGGAATAAATTGATGCAAAGTTTGGACAGGAAAAGCACTATCAGCGCTCGTCTTGTTTCATGACTAGAAGCTTCGCGGACCCTTACCAGAAGTAAAAATTTAAGTTGCATAGGCTAAGATTAGGTATATGTAAGATCCTACACGGTGCGAGGTAAGAGTGCGGGCGCCATTGCTGTCTTGGTGCTTTCCAACAACTCTTACACTCCTGAATTTAATATATTTTTTTGGTACTTTTAATGCTGAAAACGATGAAAACTCTTATGAATGAACCTGTCTGCATGCAATTATAATAAGATTACAGACAAGACAGGAAACTACACTACTGTTTAACGTTTCATTTTCTTTGTTGTTCGAGAACAGAATAAGTCTGATGAAGGTTGAAATGTCTGGTCTATCCCCCGCGCATCAAACGAGACTCGTAAACTGAGTGAACGGACAGAGGACACTAGCTGTTGTGACTTCATAACAGGCGGTAAGATTTTGACAGTTGCTGGTATTTCAATTTCTTCCTCCGTCTACCCGCCTGTACACTTAAGCAGTTTTTAATTAACTTCGAAAGAATGACGCGCATCTCTCCTCAAGTCAACCGTCTTCCTCCGTATATCATTCCAACGGACGGACGGATGTCTAAGCACACACACGCGCTCAGCGAACAAAGTCAGCGGAACCGGATGCCCGATGCCTGTTGTTAAACGAACCACATAATTTCTTCTCCGAAGTCATTTAATTCTCATTAAATCGCGGTCACGCTCACGTTCACCGACATCCATCAATATATCTATCTATGCAAGAGGCGAAAATTAGTCAACCACAATTAACACGAACATAATCGCCACACCACAGACAGGGAATAATATTGTATGCAGCCAGTGCACAGGAGCCAGTGTGAAATTACGGAAATCAATCACCCTGTCGTCTGGAGCTCCAATTGGAATTTCCTCACCCCTTGATAGCTATTTTTCATCCGGCAACTCTTCGCTCCTTCTTCTCATTATGTGCGCGCCCTTAAGGGTAAAGATTACTCACCGAGAAATCGGCGTATAATTGAAAAGTACGCCACACCGGCGGACCAACCGGACCATATACTGCAGCCGCCTCTCTTCCACCGCTTGTTCAGCAGAACAAAAAACCCAGCCGACCGACTCTAGTGGCGTTCGCCGGGTTAGACGGCGGCAGCTATTGCAGTTTCACTTTTCATTCTTGACCCTTCTCTTGCGAGTGATCAAATCTCCGCGTATTTTTTCGATTATTAATCTCCCACCCACCCTCGCCTTGTTTTGTATGTATAATTAATTCTTAATGCCTAAATAATTTTAACTGGCTGAAGTTTTGGCGCCCAGGCACCGTTCTTTCTCGATTGGTGAACAGGGTCCGTACCGGTATTTTTATGCCAAAGGAAGAAATTAAATTCCTTGAGCCCTGAGCGCAGTGTTCCATGTCTGACTTTTTAACTTCCCGTGCGCAGCGACTGCCACAATTATTACCGTAATTGAGCACAGTGCCGCAACAATTTCACGCTTGACTAATTCTCCTTGCGTGAGTTACCTTACCTAGCATAGTTCCATAAAATCACGGGCAAATGAAATTATTTCCGTTGCACACTGAGAATATAGGAAGAGGTGGACCCACAATGTAATTTCAGCTGCAGCTATAGTTGATGATGCCTTCGTATAATAGCAATCGGTCGAGGATGGGTTGGCACCCGACCGGGCGATTATGGGAGCAGCGGATACCAAGGAGGGATCAGCAGGCACATCTATCGGGACTCACATAAATAAGGTCCATAAAATCGGGGAATATGACTGGTTATTTCACCGCCGCCATGGGGACAATCTTTTTGGTACGCCAAATCGCGATGTGAACTCCTACAGCGCAGAGGAAGAGTGAAGAAACATCAGTCGCTAAAATCGCACGAAGACCCCGAGACAATCACGCGCGACCTCTTACACCCAGCACGCCTAGTGTAATTTAATGAGATTGGTCGCGACGACGACATGAATGTATGTGTCCTCTGCATCATTTCCCGGCAATTTTAATGGTCTCGATATGCGTTCACATATATGGCACGTATACTGTTGAGAGTGATGTGGCCACCACCACGCGTCAGTTTAGTGTATCAACGCACAGGCGGGCTATACATCCCGGGATCCCTAATAATACTGCCTGGCCTCGTCAGCAGGGGGCTTGGGATTACCCAAATTAAAATCCCCCCAAGTGCAAACGTCAGCGTAGCTCGAGCGCTCTTTTTGCGGTCCCACTCTCCCGCCCTTTTCTATATGGATGGCTCTCTCTCTCTTTCTATTTTCTGGCCTCGGGAAAACACCGCGAACCCAGGGTACCGGGGAAGAGCCGGCCTGCCACACGTCTATCAAGGAGGGCGATTTTGTACGCCAGCGATGATGGGGCAAGTGCACATAGGGGAGACGCAGCCATTGGATCAATTTCATGGGTGGATCATGCCTTGTTTGCAAAGTGGATGACAGGGGTTTAAAAATGAGGGGCTTAAAAATCGTTCAGCCCCACTCGCTCGCTCTCGATCTTCCGCACAGCGAAGTAGCGCACGTCGTCGGCAAATCCGACAATAGCTGTGGTGTATAACCCGTGCAGGCCGAGCGTGTGGGCTCGATAACCTTACCACGGTATGTAAAAGTACGTAGCCTGGATTCTGGAATGATCGGTCGCCAACGATTAATGGTGCTCGTATGAGTAATGGCAGGGGTGTGTGAAGTATCGGGCTAAATTTAGTGCAAGGCTGCGAGCGGCGGCTGTTCTGTTCATTTTAGGTCGAACTGGCTTAATCATAACGAACAAATTTCTTGAGGTCAGTTTGTTAAATTGCCAATCCCGCGATGAAATGCTTGTCAGACACCCACACATGGTACGCCAATGCGATGCGTGATCACGGACTAAATATAACGGGCACCATAAGCGTTAGTTGATGGCCCACAGAACTGGCCCATAATGGGGGGGGGGTGGGCGAGGACTATACCATTAGATTGTTCTCTAAGAGGAATACAGTCGATCTTTTGTACACCTCCCGTACAATTTGATTATAATGATTAAGACAAACGAACATCTCGCAAAAAGTCGCCATGTTTATTGCACACCGGAAACCCGGGCTACGTTCCTGGCTTATTAGCCGAGCCCTCTGTGGCTCTACTCGCTCCCCGCTCCAAATCCCCACCGCCAGGCGCAACTTCACAATTTGCCTAATGAACACCTAATACACCGGACCCGGACGGACGGACGGACGCGGCGGCGCTGATAAACTCACCCAACAGGCACGTTCCCTTCAACTTGTGATTTGATCAATTAGCGTCATCTACGCTGTCGTGTATAGCTCGCTGTCTTGTCGCTCGTTGTTCAGCCGAAAACATTCCTAGCGTCGGATTGCGCCGCTCTCCTTGGCATCACATTGTCCACGAGGGACAGGGTGTATATTTCCACCCCCTCCTACCCCTGATTCCCCTCTCTCCGACCTCTCTCCCACCCAACCGAAAAGGATGTTTTCCCAATAATACAACGTGTCAAAGGTCACTCAAAATAGAGATCGCAGCGCAACCATGGCGGAACTAAATTATGTCCAATAACATTATTATGACACCCTGGTGGGCTGTTCAGCGTATCGATTGGTCTATCTCTACATGTGCAGAATCTTCCGCCGGGGTGACTGGCTAATTCCTGCCGCCGCGGTCATGATCATGAGCAATGATGAATTAGGATTTTTTGGATGACGCCCCAACGACATCAAAGCTGCCAAAAAAGTTAATCACGAAGAGAGAGAGAGAGAGAGAGAGAGATGGAGGAAAAAATTGTGACTGTATCTCGGAAGATTCTTGTCTGTACGGAATTCTAAATATGCCAATCATTGTATGATGCAGGACAGGATGGTCCTTACTCCCATATGCAGATCGAAGTGAGTGTGTGTGTGTGTGATGTGTGTGTGTGTGTGTGTGTGTGTGTGTGTGTGTGTGTGTGTGTGTGTGTGTGTGTGTATGTGGTAATGTGAATGCGGACGAATGCGCATATACGCGAGGAGCACACAATCAGCGACCCCTGAGCACACTAAACTAATTCAATTTCCTCCTGCGTTCCCGCGGTCGGCTGATGCTTAACCAAACCACGTTCGATCCATCAGTGGAGGAGGGCACGCATCAAGAGCCTTTCTTTCCCACACACACAAGGTGCGTCAACATAGGCACGACTGAGCCGCGATGAAACCGGAAACCGTCGCGCGGCATCAAGTGGCACTATGTGTCATTGTGATTTGAGTTCACGGCTTTATTCCCTGTTTTCTTTCCGACAATAGTGAATAGCACACTCTTGCAGCACGCAATAGAGTGTGCCTTGTCCGTCGCGCGGTCGGGACTTGGGATAATCTTATAGGTTTACCGTCTTTGGGGGGAGAGGGGGGGGGCAATGAAATACCGGTTGTGGTGGAGTGCAGGTAACATTATATATGCCGCCGTGCGTGCAACCTATCGGCATCAAACCATTTATTGCAGGGACGCACGTGGAAAGACCACAAGAACCCGGTGTTTTCTCTCGGAATCGTTAAAAATTAAAAACTGTGAGCCGTGCAAACTAGCCGGCTGGAATAGGTTTCGAACGACCGGTAGCTGACTGCAAGCCTGGAAGGTCTAAGTAAAAAATTTATGGTCGTGGCAGACACGGAATCAGTACATTGGACGGTGGTCAGTCGTGATAGTGGACGGCTGGTCCGGATGGTGGACGCTCAGTGCGAGTTCGTGTGAATGACATTTGGGCTGGGTTGTAGACAGTTGATCGACCAGTAAAAATTTAGCCCTTATTCTATCATAATCAATTGTATAAATCACAGTAAGGTATCGCCAGGCACAGTAATCACGGTAAGGTATAGTCAGTCTGCAAAGTGAACCGTCACCTCGTTCGCTGAATGACGATTTGCTAGTCAACCGTTCAACATGCCGGCAAACACCATTTTTCTTTATTTGTTACTGGCATTTTTGAGCACTCCGAACCGGAAGTCAGTTCATATCTAATCAGCCACCCTAATGTTATCCGACAGCTAACCATTCAGACTGTCCGTTCATCCATCCATCCGTCCATCCGTCCATCCGTCCACCCGTCCATTCGTCCATCCGTCCATCCGTCCATCCGTCCATTCACCACTCCATCAGACCGTCGGTCATCCAGATCGAATGCATATTATTGTTACAGATGGTCCACCCCAGAATAACCTTAAACAGTGTGACCCTCACAATAACGGTTATGTACCGGTACCGTCAAATTTTGAACGACTAATGGCTGCCCCGTCACGGCGCTAAACTTTTTTATTATTTACCGAACATCGATATCCGGTATGTCATTCAAACGTAGATCCAAGGGGTTATAAGGTTTTTACCGTATGTTGATACATGTTATGGGCAAAGCAGATACCTGCTGACGAATTTTAACGTATTGAGTTGTTACATTATAATTGGGTATGTGAAATTGGGTAAGTTCCGGCAAGCGTCTAGCACACCCACCAACTTATTAGCCTTTCTTTCACTTTTCGTTCGCCTACTTTTGAACGTATGAATCAGACTGGGATAAATGTCTTTGCTAGTGAGGCAAAGAACGAGCAGTGCCTTTTATGTCACAAGCTGTAGAATAACTCTGTTGTGTAGAATAACTCTGTTGTGTAGAATAACTCTGTTGTAGTACTGCAATTTAGGTCTACTGTTCTGATATTATTATAACAGGTCTGCACCGCACCTTCCGCCAAATTTACCTCTACTCATCCGTGTATGCTTCTAGTCACATGTAATTTCGCTTTGTATTGGACCGGCAGATCGACTCAATCATCACTTAACAACCCGGAAACCATTGCAAACTGTAGCAGTACTACGGCGCGTGTAACTTGAAACGCAGAAAAAATGGCGCGTAGTCCCCGCACTCGCAAACCAGCACCTCAACATCTGGCCACTGGAATGCTTGTACAGTAACTTCAAAGGTTCAGATTAGAGCCGCGCTGATACAGGAGGGAACAAAAATTGGCGGGATCTGTGGACCTGCTAACACGTGTGAGCCAGGAATTCCTACTGAAAGTGTGGTGGCATGTGTAATATGACAAGACAAAAAGTTTTGCCTTACTCGTATTACTTACAAACAGGTACGACGGTTTTATGGAAGCTACCGTGACATGTGTTATATGCTGGTCGGCAAAAAGGTACACAAAGAACTACGTAGCAAGCACACCCATACTACTCAAGTACCATGGTCCTTGCTGTGTAGTACTATTTCAGTCACATACTATATAACCAGCATTATCGCGATTCGATTTCCGCATGCGCAGCATTGGATGTTGGTTGCTTAAAAAACAAATCCCAAGAAATTCGGCTGGTGAAATAATTTCCCCTTTGTCTCTTGTGTTGCCTGTGAGCTGGCTCCAGGTTTAACGCAGAATATGTCGTCTTACCTTTGTCGCGGTCCTTATTGGGTAAGTGCTACCGGGTTACCAAACCTTAATTGTTGTTACCCTTTAGTACCCTTTAGTAGTTAGTACCCTTTTTGAAAGAAGATGTTCGTAAGTGTTTATGGTGGAATCCAAATTACAGGACGACAAGGTAACATGGCACACATCGGACCCGGACTTCACAGACTGCTTCCAGAAGACAGTCCTTGTCTGGCTCCCGGCGGCCTTCCTGTGCCTATGTGCACCGATCGAAATCTGCCTGGCCTTCAGGCATGGAACTACCAATTACGTGCCCAATCGACTGCTGAAACAACTGTTCCGACTCAAATCAGTCAGTCTCTTAAAATAGTTACGCATAGTCCGCTCTTGGGTTAGGTTCTAACAATGCGTCCATCCTTAGATTCTGACGGCGTTTTTGGCGGCCATCACTTGTGCGGAAGTGGCATACTTTGCCAAGTATGTCAACGAATCAGTCAACGGATTGAATCCCCATGCACCCAATCTTCCAGTTCGTTTTGCCAATTTGAGTTCCGCAGTCGTTCGCCTGCTGACCTACGTGAGTTCACCTTCACAGCTCCAGAATTCTCCAAACTTTGGTTATAAATGAAACGTTAAGGACGTTCTCGGCAATACAGGGCATGCATATTGCATTCCTCTACCTGGACAGGCGCAGGGGTCGCCGATCGTCCGTAATTCTCTTCTTCTTCTGGCTAATTTTGGTGATCACTGAAGGAATAAATTTCCGGACCAACATCAAATTTGCCATCAATGGGGTAAGTGGTCATGGCTGTGCGCAGGTTAAATTCCGAATGAGCTGCTAAACTTGCCCTAATAACCAAGGCAATATAGACGCTCCCGCTGTTTCTGTTTATCCACAATTTAACTGTCGAATCCCGAAACTCCAAATTGTTTGTCGTGACCTTATATTGTGCATAAACTGAATGGAATTTGGCGGCAATATTACTTGCCTTGACAAAAAAACAGGAATAGTATCCGAAAAATTTGAGAATTCAGACAAGAATTTGACAACTTCTCGATAGACAAAAATGGCGCAAAAAAAACATTAGATAATCTAAAAAAGCATCACGAAGCTAGACAACATGTTACATGTGTTATTGTTCTTGCGAACTGCTCCCAAAACCGAGGGTCAACTGGTTCGCGGATTTCAAAAACGTTTTCAACGTGACCTGCAATAAACGGGAACTTGTTATTTGTAGAACTTGTCCGAGGCGTCACCTTTACGGTTATCGCGGTTCATGGTCCACCTCATCCAGTACCCTCTCTTGTTGCTCCAGTTGATCTTGTCAGCTCTGAGCCCAGGGGACGAGGGAGACGTTGAGAAGGTGAGTGACAATTATATCAGCTGGAAGATAGGTAGAAAGAAGAAAAGAAAGACAAAAAGACAGACTGACTGACAAACAGACAGACAGACAGACAGACAGACATACAGACATACAGACAAAGAGACAGACAGACAAAGAGACAAAGAGATAGACAAAGAGACAGACAGACAGACAAAGAGACAGACAAAGAGACAGACAGGCAGCCAGCCAGACAGACAAACAGACAGACTGACTGACGTGCAGACAGACAGACATACAGACAAGCCGGCTCTGGCAGAAAAAAGCAACAAGCAGATAATCCAGCATCCAAGTCGACAAACTCGACGATAAAGCTCGAGGCGACATAGTGAACGGGTTCTGTGCAAATATTATTTAAGATTTTCTTTGCAGTCGCTATCGCCTGAGAAGCGATCATCATTCCTGAACCAAGCCTTGTTTTGGTGGTTTAACAGGTCCGTGACGATTGACGAAATTTGTCGGCTGAACGTACCTGTTGAATCATGCAATTTAACTGCTGACTGTTCCAACATTTCCGGATTGTGTGTGTACTTATAGTCTTTTATATCGCGGCTACAAAACAACCCTCCGCCCTGATGACGTCTGGGACCTCAACCCCAACGAGAAGGCCAAGAATGTCGCTGCAGCGTTTCTCGAACGGCTTGCCGCCAAAAAACAGGACCTCCAGCTCGGGCGTACTCTGCTGCAGACCTTCTGGCCTGAGCTCCTGTACAGCGCGGCACTGCGCTTCTCCTACAACATCATGCTCTTCCTCATTCCGGAAATCCTGCGTCTCCTGATCAACTTTGCCAAAGACCGGTCCGCCGAACTGTGGAAGGGCTACATGTTCGCGGCGTTACTGCTGATTGCATCCATCATGCAAAGCATCTTCGTCGGACACTGCGTCCATCAATGCAACAGGCTGGGCCTGAAGCTACGGACCGCTTTGATGTCCGCCGTGTACCGGAAAGTCATTAGGGTTGCGCAGTTTGCGGACGGCACTTCGAGCATCGGACAGCCGACCAACCTGATCACCATAGACTCTCAGAGAATTATGGACTTGACGCAATACATCAACCAGATTTGGGAGGTGCCCCTCCAGATCGTGGTGGGAACCATTCTACTGTATCGTGTGTTGGGTGTCAGTTCGCTAGCCGGACTAGGTGTCATGATAGTGAGCGTTCCGATCTTAGGCATGGTCGCCGTCCGCATCAAGAAGCTTCAGGTTGGTGGTCTAATACGTGCCAGAGAGTTAGCCCAGACGGTCAGGCGAAGAACAGTCACAAAAGCCGCGATGGTACCTTTGAATAACTGATTCGTCTACAGATGACTCAAATGGCATCAAAAGACCAACGTATCCGGCTGACTGGAGAATTTTTCCGGGCCATAAAAAATCTAAAATTGTATGCGTGGGAAGAAGTCTATGCAAAGCAGATTCTGCAACATCGAAAGGACGAGGTATGTTTACAATTAGACAAAAGACTAAATGTTGCATAGACTAAATGGGAGATGGACGTGTGTAGTACCGCGCTCATACAAAAAGTCTTGCTTGGCCGTAGATTCGGAACCTCAAACAGTCGGCGTACCTTCAAGCTAACATCACCGCTTACTCCATCATCTCGCCGTTCATTGTTGGCCTGGCAGTCTTCGCTACATACGTCCTCAGTGATAGCTCCAACATTCTGGACAGCACCAAAGCGTTTGTGGCTATGGCCATTTTCAATATCCTAAAGAACTCCATTACATTACTGCCGCCGACGATCGGGATCGTAGTCCAGGCTATGGTATGCGAGGGTCGGCTTTCCCATGCATTGAAGTCACCGGAAGCCGATACGTATGTGGACAAAAGTTCAACCGCTCACAGAACAAAACCCGCGGTTAAGATTACAAACGCAGACTTCTCGTGGGCGAAGCAAAGCATGATTTGTCTCCATAACATACAGTTCAGAGCTCAACAGGGCCAGTTGATTGGTATTATCGGACAAGCTGGTTCCGGTAGGCCTTCGATTCTCCATGTCTGTCTTTCTGTCTGTCTGTCTGTCTGTCTGTCTGTCTGTCTGTCTGTCTGTCTGTTTGTCTGTCTGTCTGTCTGCCTGTCTGTCTCTTTGTCTGTATCTTTGTCTGTCTGTCTGTTTGCTTCTTTGTCTCTTTGTCTGTCTGTCTGTCTGTCTGTGAGTCTGTCTGCCTGTCTGTCTGTTTGTCTGCTGTTCTGTTTATCTCTCTGTCTACCGTCGGGTTGTCTGGTGCTTGTGTGTTTGACACGAATCAAATTTCATTTTCAGGCAAAACAGCGCTGTGTAGGGCTTTGTTAGGTTTGATGCATCGTCGAAGTGGAGCGATCGCAACCACTGCCCGAATCGCATATATGCCACAACAGGCGTGGCTGCAGAGTCAGACACTGAAAAAGAATATTTTGTTCGGTCGGCCAATGCAGGAAACACGCTACCAAGCCACAATTACTGGGTGCGCTCTTACCGAAGATCTCCAAAGGCTCCAATCGGGTGATGAAACTGAGCTTGGTGATCAAGGATCCAACTTGAGTGGAGGACAAAAACAGCGCATCTGTCTCGCTCGGACCGTCTACGGTGACGAAGATGTACGTAGGATTGAGTTCATAAGCTGCACGCAAACTCTTTCGTCCTCAAATGAGCCAACTGAGAAATGAGATGATATGCTTCGTTGACTTCTAGGTTTTTGTACTGGATGACCCGTTTAGTGCACTTGACCCGAAAGTATCCGAGCAGGTCTTCCAGACAGTCGTGGGACCTGCTGGCTTTCTACAAGGGAAGGTGAGGCAAAGTGTTGTAACATTCCCTCATCAATGTTAATGTCTAAACTAAGCTTAACTTTTAGACAAGAATCGTCGTCACTAGCGGTTACCGCTTCCTGCCGTACTTTGACCACCTGATCGTCATGGACGACGGTCGCATCACAAGAAGTGGTTCCTTTGAGGAGCTGCTGGCTCAGGGCGATAATTTCTCCACATTTCTTCAGACACGCCTAATGAAAGAAGTTCGACGCGAAGTGAATGCAAATCCCGTGGTCTTCGAACCACCGAATTCCGAACTGTCGCTTAACGTTCCGGTACTGACCTTGCAAGTCCCGTACAGGGACGAAGACACACTTTCCCACAAATCTGATTCGAGTGCGAGAGGTTTGATTGTGCGGGACCGATCGACTGGGACATTAGATACGACTGCAGTCAAGCCGGACGTGAAAACGCTGACGGCAGAAACCAAATCAGCAAACGCTGAAGTGGCTGCGGGAAAGAGTACGAACTGGAAGAGCTGCTTGAGCATCGTCGGACCGGCAACGGTTAAGATTATCTTCCTTATTGTGTTCACCAATACGATGTCAACGGTATTCAGTGTCGGCTCGAGCATTTGGTTGAGCAAATGGACGCAGGAAAACCAGACGACGATAACTGGTGAACAAGACACTGCGATGAGGGACTATCGCCTGGGATACTATGGACTGTTTGGAGTTGGTCAAGGTGTGTTGTGCATTTAAAAGTAATTACGGCGTTAGTGCGAAAACCAAAAAGATAAACTGCCAGGTAGGTAAACAGGCAGGCAGGCAGACAGGCAGACAGGCAGACAGGCAGACAGACAGACAGACAGACAAACAGACAGACAAACAGACAGACAGACAGACAAACAGACAGGCAGACAGACAGACGGAAAGAAAGACAGAGAGACAAACAGCCAGCCAGGCAAACAGACGGAAAGACAGGCAGGCAGACACAAAGATAGACAGACAGACGGACAAACGAAAAGACAGACAGTCAGACAGACACAGACAGTGCAAGGGTCTCAGTATACTGCCTCCGTAGGAATCTTCCTGTTTGTGTCGATGTTGATGCTCTCTTTCGGACTGACGAGAGCCAGTCGAATTCTTCACAACAAAATGATGCGCCAGCTTGTGCGAGCGCCGTTGTATTTTTTTGATATGACTCCTCTTGGGCGTATTACCAATCGCTTCAGCGCCGACATCGATGCCATTGATGTCACCGTGCCGTTGAGTCTGCGACAATGCATCAGCTCCGTTTTCAATATTCTGGCTACTTTTTCTGTGGTAAGTTTATGTGAGTCGTTTTCTTTAAGACGAAGCTAAACGAACTTATTTCCTTTAGCTGATCTACTCCTACCCGGTGTTCACTGCCTTCATGGTACCGATTGCTGTAGTGTACAGTCTCCTGCAATACTTCTACGCTTCCACTAGCCGGCAGTTAAAACAGCTGGAATCGGCGTCTCGGTCCAAGATTCTGTCGCACTACCAGGAGACCATCAGTGGGGCAGGATTGATCGCAGTGTTTGGGGAGCGCCAGCGGTTCGCCGAGGAATTCGACGATTTCCTGGATGCTTATAACAGAATGGCTTATTCCAGTCTCACCGCCCAGAGGTAAGTCTAATTTACTGTAAAAAGACATCGACACCCTTCTCCGAAGCATTGACTTGGAAGCATTTATCAGTTATTTATTGCAACAGATGGCTGTCGCTACGATTGGAACTGATTGGAAACGTAGTGGCGTTCATTGCTGCGATGTTGGCGGTCTACGGACGAGATGCGTGGGGCATAGATCCGGGAACTGTTGGTCTTTCGATTACTTATGCTGTGCAGGTAACATAACCTACCTCGAAGCGCATCCGCCAGAAAAAAGTGAAAAATAAACGCATGTCCCGTTATATTTTTCTCCGGAAGGTCACGCAAGTCTTGAGCCGGTTTGTTCAGCGGATGACGGATCTGCAAATGACCTTTGTCGCGATTGAACGCGTGGTTGAGTACACCAAATGCCCGCAAGAGGTGAGTTACGTAAACTAATCTCGCATGATGGCTCACTTTCATGTGCAGAGTTTTCCTACGTTGCCTGTACGACCAACACCGAACCGAATTATTGTCTATGCTTGGATAATAGGCTAAGTGGGTACTAGACGACAGTCGGCCTCATCGGGAATGGCCCCAACAAGGGGCTGTGACATTTTACGATTATAAGACCCGATACCGACCAGACTTAGACTTGGCGTTGAGCGGCATTTCTTGTTCCATCGCACCGGGAGAGAAGGTGAGTAATAATAATAATACTACTAATAATAATAATAACAGTAATAATAACACTAACAGACGTGCACTTGCAATTCATGTAAATAATGACTACACTCACTTCTCTAGATCGGGATCGTCGGACGTACAGGTGCCGGTAAGAGTTCTTTATCGCTCGGCCTGTTCCGCATCGTGGAAGCTGTTGGTGGCGGGATTGCGATCGACGGTCTAGATGTGTCCACAATCGGGCTTCACGATCTTCGCTCTAGAATTACCATCATCCCCCAGGTAAGCCGATTTAAGGTTTCCGACTTCTCATACATTTTGTAAAGCGTACTTGAAATTTTCTGAACTGGAAAAGGATCCCTTCATGCTGAGCGGATCGCTCCGGTCAAATCTGGACCCCACGACAGCCATGTCCGACGAGGATATTTGGAAGGCCCTCGAAATTGCCCACTTGAAACGTTATATTTCACAGTTGCCTGAGGGTCTCCAGTATAAGATGACTGAGGGAGGAACTAACTTTAGGTACGTATACGAGTACCAGTTGAGAAGGGTGTAATCCCGTTCTCCATCGAAACCTCACATTTGTGTCTGCATTGTCTCTAGCGTGGGACAGAGGCAGATGTTCTGTTTAGCCCGTGCCATTTTGCGACGACCAAAGCTGCTGCTGATGGACGAAGCCACGGCTTCGCTGGACGCGCAGACGGACGAACTCCTTCAGGAGGCTATCAGCAACGCCTTCAGCGATTGCACGGTCATCACAATCGCCCATCGGCTGCAGAGCATCCTCAATTCGGATCGGTAATAGCTTGGATCAAACCCAAAACTAGCTAACACACAAAGTAAAAACCTAACCGCATTTGCGTACGATTTTGGCAGAATTATGGTGCTGGACAAAGGAAAAATCATCGAAATGGACCGACCTGCGACTCTGCTGAGCGACGTTCACAGCAGTTTTTACAGTCTTGCGAACCATGGTAAGGCACAACCCATTTGATAGGCCGGATCGGACGCGTGTAACCAATTTGAAACGTTACTTTAGGACATTAAACATGCCCCTCTGAAACCCACCGGACACTTCTGACAGTATGCAGCATAGGTAGTCTGTTCGTCTCAGAGGCATATCGCGTCTGTTTTGTCAATATCCTCTCTTCAAGCTTTCTCACACCATGCTGTTCTATCTGCGGCGCAAGTCAGAGTTACTTTTAAAAGAACTATGAATATATATGTACTCGTACTCGTACTCTATACATCTAATCATAATACAAATCGCCTGACCTGCCCTGCCCTGCCCTGCCCGGCCTGATCTCATCATACGTGGGTCCATGGAGCCACACACAACGATCGATGGTCGACTGACCATCAAAAGTCATCATCAGGTTTCTTCCCAATACGATCCAATTAATTAAGCCCACATGATGCCCACAAAGACTCTGACACCACCACCAGGTAAACACACACCAGACCAGGTAAACACCAGACAGGCGCGATTAGTGCCAGGCCCGCGTTTACGACCCTTTTCATGATTTAATAAGATTAAAAGTGGTAACATTTTAGAAAAAAATGACAACATCTCACCGAAGCAATTCGAAACACGAAACAATTCATCTCCTTAAGGCTTGCAGCGGTCAACAAAGCGCGGGTAGATGGTGCATTCCCGGATGTGATCGCGGTTGGCCATCCAGGTTAAGTAGCGCTCCAAACCGAGTCCGTAGCCACCGTGGGGAAACGTGCCAAACTTGCGCTGGTCCGTGTACCAGTAGTAGTGCTCCGGTTTCAGTCCGTTCTCCTTGAACGCGTCCAGCAGTTCCTCGTACCCAGTCATCCTCATGGAGCCGCCGACAATCTCCCCGACGTTCGGCATCAGCACATCCACCGACTCAGTTAGCTCCTTTGACTTATCTTGTGGGTCGGTCGGGTTCGGAACACGCTTCATGTAGAAGGACTTGATGCCGGCCGGGAAGCGCAACAGGAATATCGGCTACACGGCAAATGAGCAATTAAAGAATACCCTTAAACGCCAAAGCAGCAGTGATCAATTTACCTCGCCAATTTGATCGGTCATTGTTCTTTCCGGTTTCTCGGGAATATCCTAAGAAAAAAAGTGTCTTGTCTCAACCGTTTAGCTGCAATTTCATTTAGGAACTCTCTTTCCAGCCCCAATGAGAAACCCACTCATACCTCGCCAAATTCGTAAAACGTTCCGTCATCTTTCGTAATGTTGTGCTCTTTCAGATACTTGATCGCATCCGAATAATCCATGCGCTTGATTGGCTTCTTGGGTATTTTGAAGCCCTAAGCATGACGGAAAAAATGGTAAACCTTTCACTTATACATCAGATCCGGGTAGTGAATTTGACAACATACGGGGTTCAGCTCATGGACCAAGTAGGCATTCGGACCGTCCATGACGCGTTGCGCTACATCGACCAACAAGTCCTCGATGCGGGAGAGGAGCTCCTCAAAGTCGATGAATCCACACTCAGCCTCAACGTGCGTATATCTGGGTAGATAAAAAGACACTTACATTAACCACATCGAGCGAAGGGATGGTGGCTTAGCGTCGCATACTCGGCAAGATGTCGGCGCGTCCGCGACTGCTCCGCACGGTAAGACTGCGCAATCGCGAAGACATCGCCGAGGGCCGGAACAGCACTCTCCAGATAGAGCTGCGAAGACTGCGTCAGATACGCCTCCTCGCCGAAATAATCCAGCTTGAAGAGCGTCGAGCCTCCTTCCACCTGCGTTTGGACCATTGTCGGGGGTGTAACTTCGTTGTAGCCCCGGGCGATGTAGTGCTCCCGGAAGGCTTGTGTCAAAACTCCTCGCAGTTTCAGAATCTTCGACAACTACAAAGGGACACACAATTATTCGAAGTTCGTGTGCATATGGAAGTAGAGAGGGAACCAATCTCACAGTCTCGCCCCGAATGCCAATGTGCCGCTGGTCCAACATCACGTCGACTCCGGACTCTTCGTTCAGTACGTTGTCGGTGCCGCCTGCGGGTGATGAACCAATCAGCTCCCAGTAGTCGACCACTAGCTCGTGTCCATCCGGCGCGGTCTTCCCATCCGGAAGGGCCTTAATAACTCCGTAAAGACAGACCGATGATTCGGTGGCAAGGGTCACGGCCTCCACTGTGTGACACTAGCATAATCAGGACATGGTTAGAAAACTGTGAAGTTCATTACTGACTAAAGTGTTAGGAGAGCGTGTGTTTGGTACAGCAATGTACTAACACTTACCAGTTGATCAGTTAGAACGCACTGCAGGAAGCCAGTTCCATCACGGAGAACGACAAACATCAGATTCTTTCCCTGCCGCCGTAGCCGATGAACCCAGCCAAAGATCTTCACACGGACATCGCGAGTTGCCTTAGCATCACGAAGCTTAATCTGTAAAGTATCGTCAATTTAGTTGGAAGCAGATGTCATAAATAGCCTAAATACTGTAGGCATACTATGGTAATTCTTACATTACAAGCAAGAATCGTTACTCAATCAACGGATCAATCAAAGCTCAACAGCAATCGCGACCAGTCGGAAAGCTCGATAAATCAATCAATTAACAACTAAGGACTAACCTGCTTAGCCGCTGGCAGTGATTTATCCTCCGATAAATCAATGAATCAATCAACAACTAAGGACTAACCTGCTTAGCTGCTGGCAGTGATTTATCCTCCGATAAATCAATGAATCAATCGACAACTAAGGACTAACCTGCTTAGCTGCTGGCAGTGATTTATCCTCCGATAAATCAATCAATCAACCACTAACGACTAACCTGCTTAGCTGCTGGCAGTGATTTATCCTCCGATATCACAATTCCCTTGGCCTCCTCCAGATTCTTCTCCCTCCGAGCAAGATCTTCCTTCTCCTTCTCCGCGTGTTTTTCCGCTTTTTTTAAGTCCTGCTGATACAGCTTCTTAACCTTCTTCACTGCGGAATCGGAAATGGGCTGCCACTTTGGCTGGAGAAAACAAACCACAATAAAGAATTGACACGTCGTCAAGTGAAAATTCAAGTCCAATCAAATTCAATGGTAGCTTCAGTTCGAACCTTCTGAGCATCTCCCCCATCAGCTGCTTCCACAAACACAGCTGTGCCGTTTTCGCCGCCTTGATGCCACGCCTAAACACGACACAAAAAGAGATTTCAATAACCACTGTTCAGGAAGCAGGAATGCTAAATCCCTCACCTTCAACGCAGTTTTGAAAGGGTTTCCTTCCGAACCGTCACCCGACTCGTCCGAACCCGACTTTTCCGACACGTACAAAGATGCTGAAAAATAACCACTAGTTGACCGGAAGTAAAAAAATCAATGCAGCGATTGAAAATTTTCCGGCGACCCATGGAAGAGGTCTACATGCATTGAAAATGCTCTCGTAAAAAACGTACCCAGTTTCTTCTCCAGTTGTTCAGTCATTTTGATCGGTCTCACTGGCAAATGAATTAAGAAAGCGCAAAACTGACGACTTTATACCTGGGAAAAACCGAATTTGGCTAGCGGCTGATGAAAGTGAGAAAGGGAATTTCGATGCAATAATTAACAGTGAGATAAGCGAAAAACCGAGAAGAGTCCCAATGTTTGCGTTTTCACCCACGGTCGGCTCCGCTAAATCTGGTGCGGTGCGATCGGACCGATACAGTATGTTGTAGCCGTCCTTCAGGTGCACCCAGGGAAAATGCCGAAAGCGGCTTATACAGTTAAGTGGACGCAAATTCGGTCATTCTATGAGATCCGTCTCATCTAAAACACGAATAGGAACTACTCCTACACATTTAATTTTTAGCCATTATATGCTCCAGCTAAATTTGCGGTTCTAAAATTGCGACTCCTCATGTCGTACGTGCTCGTCTCCGTATGGTCTGTCTTCGCTCTCTGTTCTCTGGCACAGCTCCAAATGAGGGGCGGGGCGCCAGACGGGCTATAAAAGACTGCACGATTCCGCGATTTCCAGCTCAGTCGAGTTGTTGCGGCTGTTCCGAAATTATAAATGTGCTTTCTCTTTTTCCACCACCAGCAGCACTTTACTTCACCTCCTCGCCGCAGATGATCATCATGGTACAACAGATGTCGAATCCGGGGTTTTCCACTTCACAACTCTTATTTTCCGTTCCTCCGGTCGATGACCTCGACGATCTGGCCGAGGTTCGTAGTTCGGGAGGTTTTCCGTGCAGCAAAAACCCCGGTGTTTGTTGTGGTTTGGGCGTGCAATCCACCTGGGTGCGGAGCCACCTGACTGAGACCGGTGACAGGCGTGACGTAGCAGGCAGCGCCCTGACGTCACTAATGAACTCTGAACTTGTCGCTCTTTGTCGCTCACTCCAGTCTGGCGTTCAGTCCGGCGTTCAGTCCGTTCACTTTCACGGCTTACTCGTGCTTTTGCTGTGGCAAGCACAGCGCACTGCGGCGTAAACGTGGTGTGGTGACTGGCGGTGGTCGTAATTTCGGCCTACTTTTTCACATTTCAATTGCAACATTTCTCTCTTTTCTTGCTTGCAGAGACTTGAGAAGAATTTCAACCTTGTAGTGAGCATACAGAGTGGCTCATCCCAGAAAGAAGCGCGTGATAAGCTCAGCCAGGCCGTAAGTGCTACTGAAGACTCGGGGATATGGGGAGGAAAGAAGATAAATTCCCACAGCCCCACATTGTGGTTCTCATTCACTCGAGTCATATCGCACGGGGACACGCAAAAATAGGTAAACAAAGCGCCCTTTTCCGCAGGCAACACAAAATGTCGACAAATATGCGGACTTCTTGGACGGCTTGTTATACGGCATCCTCACCGATCCAGTCTCGGCTGACCGGGTATGAACGGAACGATAAAAGGGGAAAAAAGAAGAGTGAAAAATGGAAAATTGGAAAATGATACAAGAAAGAAACGTGAACCCTTGATCATGTTGAATCGAGCAGCAAAAGCGTTCAGTTCGAGTCGCTGCGTTGCCTTGTATTGAACTCGAGAAACAAAGAACTTGCATTTCAACGCCTCTATGAATACTGGTCCGATTTGATTGGCAACAGATCGCGGAAGTTTTTGGAGGGGTTAATGGTTGTATTGATTGATTACGAGCATTTGATTACTGGTATGAGGGAAGGTTCTGGAATGGGCCACTTGATTTTCCTTACCCTGGAATAGGCCACCGGGCGGCAGGGGGCGCTCTGTCGCGAATTAATCGAAAACAGATGAGTCACTGCATCGTCAGCGACCTCTATAGTGAGCTTTTTCCAACTGTCCAATTATTTCGTATTTTAAACGTGTTCCTACAACTTCTTTTCATATCTGATACGCGTTCCACCGGGTTATAGATTATTCTCCGTCCCTCAGGACTTTGATGATAGCCAAACTCGTGTGGAAGTTCTAATTCCAGGGTGGCCCATTCCAGGGTACGGGAAAGTCAAGTGGCCCATTCCAGAACTCCTCCCTCGTATGGGATGATTACGCCTTCGCTTTTTGATGGATTGTTTGATTGAATCGTATCATACTAGAGCGTTTGCGCAGTCCGTGCTGTGATTTGCCATCCGTCTTGCGATTGATAGGCAGTAAAGTCGAACAAATGTGATCTTATCTTGAGGACGGGAGATGACTTATTCCCTTGTGTTTTTTGTTGTCAGTATCTGGGAGACATGACCGTCCTATCGATGCTCAATGCCGACGCTTTTGCACCAGTCGTGAAGACGCTCAACATTCTGTTGCAAGACAAGTTCTCCAAGCTGTCGGATACGACCAAGAAGCAGGCGGTATGGCTGCTGAAAGGCATGACCAAGAGCGGGATTGCCAACCTCGATCGGGCACATATTCCCTTCATGAGGAACTTAACCGGTACGGAGGAAAGCACCTGATTTGAAACGCGCTAGGTGTGAAACGGGAAATTTTAAGGCACAGTTGGCGGATAAACTGTTCGTGGATAGTTCACCAGGGGTTGAGTTATTGGGTGTGGTATGTGCAAAATGGAAAAGCATTGATTGATAGTTTGGCCAGTCAAGTGCAATGTTTGATTTGATCAATCAATCAGTCATGCACCTATCGATGTTCAATTCAGACAATCAACCAATCAATCTACCATTTATTTGCCAACTTGGTAACGTTACACGTGTCTTGTGGCACCAAATCAATCAAGCTTTACGCTTACTGCACCAAATCAATCAACGACTGGCGAACCGTAGCAAGTTTCTCCGCTAGCTGTAGTATGTACACTCACTGTGCAAGTCTCAGTTTTTTAACACAGTGAGTGCACGCATACTACCTTACAAATGGCCGTTTCACGCCAGGTGCCTGATCTGCGTAGTGGACGTTGTATGATTTCATAGCATATTGCCTCCTTAAGCGCTTGACGCGTCGATAAACCTCTCTTTTGTTGTTGTTTTTTTTGTCCAGGTGGAGAAAACTGGAAAAATATCGCGCTTTTGGAAAGTTACATGGAGATTTTTGCGGAGAACAGGTACTAGTAATCACTCGTCAGGACTCAGGACTCAAATGTGCGCGGGGGGGGGGACATTTTAGATTTAGACGATGACAAATTTAGACACTACGACCTGACGGATGAGTCAAGTGTGTGTCTTAAAGGTTCCGGAGACTATGAAGAAGTCTGAAGGAGCTCTCAAGTGTGCGCGCAAAGAATGCCGCCTCGAATTGACTGGCTTCACGGGTTTCGCATGAAACAAACAGTGGCGCGACGGGCGAGAGAACGTCTCGATTTCGGTCTGGCGCTGCTGTACTATGCAGTCTCGCTACTGCAGTATATTCTGTTTACCAATTGGTCAGATCCATAATTTTTTATTTCGTTGTCTTTCAGATCATATTTCGAGACGCCGGCTAGCGTGCCAATTGTACAGATGGCGGTTCTCACCTTCATCCAGCTGATCCAGTATCACTCTCCCCTGCAGTTCTCCGTCATTAAGGACAAGGAGATGGATTTTTGTCTTGATCTCTTGCGGACTCGGGTACGTCGCGGTTAGCCATGTCGATCCCTTAATTGTTCTAAAACGTGACGTTGATTTGTGTTTGCAGTTTGTGGACCTGTCTCTCGCTGGAAGGGAATTGACACGCTCACTGATGGCCGTCTGTAAAATGCCAAAAATGAAGGAGTTCTGGAATGATCTGGTGAATAATCCAAAGAACCTGCCCTTAACTGCTGGAGGTGAGCCGTGACAGTTTGATGTCGGCCGCGACGCTTTGGATGAAAATAGTGAATGATCACTTCGGCAGGATAACTAAAAAATAGTTATTTTTTCAGGTTTGCCGCAGTTCTTACTAAGCAAATCACCAAGATGGCTCTTTGCCCATCGCATTTCCACGGAGCTGGAAGTGAAAGTGAACTTCATGTTGTCGAAAGTGCGCGCCCCTGTGGTGAATCGCTACTCTGATATATTCATCAAACAGGTACGCAGGCGCGCAGGATGGATACAATGCCTCACTGTGATCCAATGGATCACTGAAGACCCAATGGGTCACTGAAGATCCAATGCGTCACTAAAGATCCATTGCCTCACTGAGATCCAATGGATCACTGAAGATCCAATGGGTCACTGAAGATGCAGAATCCATAGTTTGTCATAGTTCCCTTGTTACTTCCTCGTAGTATCTCTCCACACCAGAAAGCGAACTCATCCTACCGGAACTCATTCGATTTGTCATTCGGGCCGTTCATCCCAGTAATGAGATTCTTGGATCGGATGTGTTACAGCGCTGGAATTTTATCCTGTTCCTATTACAGAACTGCAAAGTATGGCGGCGTAGAACAGATTTGCCGAGTGAATGCTCAATTTTTCAATTGTTTCTTTTCCTCCAGACATCGCAGGGGCTCAACAACTGCATGCTGGCGCTCTTCTATGATTGGATACTGTTTGACGGGGTAGAGAACAACATCATGAATATCGGTATGTTACGATTGTTTGATCAAATCTACGGACGATTGCCTGTTGCGAGACACGCTTACTTTTTAACAGAACCAGCTACCCTTTTGTTGATGAATGTGAGAGGGAACAGCATTCGAGTGCTCGGGAAGCCGCTATTCGTGACGTTAATCGATTACCTATGCAAGGTATTCAGCTGTGCCTCTTCAGTGTGCACATGTGTCAATTGACAGCCAAATTTCATTTTTAGATTGCTCTGGAGTTCCATCCGCCCACCCAAGTGAAAACCAGAAAGTCGGTGCTGGACGCAATTCAGTATGCGGTAGAAAAGCGCGTGATACCTTCCTTCATTCCAATCTTGGAGGCGGTACCGGAGGAAGCCCGCACTGCACTGAGAAAGGCATTTCCCGAGTTTTTTGGCGAAGACCCTACCGGTAATGTTCACTTGATTGTCAGCCTAACCTTTCCTGACCGTTCATTCAGTCGTTCCCCCCCTATCTTTTGCCGTTGTGGGTTTTGACATTTGCATTGACATCCTTTTGTTTGTCGTTTCAGCCCAACGATTGGTCGATCGAACCAACACCAACGGAGCAAATGGCAACGGAAAGCCTCTTCCTCCATCTCCTGCTCCACAGAAACCTTCCGGCGATCTGGATGAATTCCCAATGGATACCAGCAGTCTTTCAGACCCCGACGAGGAAGTTGCGTTACCCGCGAAAGCATCAGTAGCTAAACGCCGGCCGAAAACTCCCACCCTCGGGAAACGCTCGAGGTCGTCCGAGCAGCCATCCCTTGCGCAATGCGTGGGGATGATGGCGCCTTCGTTGCAGCCGCTGTTTGTTGAAATGGCTGAGGGCACCGACGACGAGAAGTGCCAGGCGATGGAAAATTTCGTGATGGAGGTCATCAATGAGGTGCGTCGAAATGTTGGGTCTTAAAGAGAACTGCGATTTCGATTTGAAGATGAACGAACTGTTTTTTTGTGCGAAATTCCCCTGATGGTTTGAGGTTTGTGATTCAGGGTCAAAATTATGATATGGATGACTGTGAGCTCCTCGCCCGGACTTTGGCATTGACGATCAAGCCAATTTATGACCGATTTGCCCTGCCCGAAAATCTCACGGATGAGTATGTTCTGCTCCTGATTTTTATAGGTTTATTCCGTGTTTGTTTTTTCATCCCCAACTGTGTTACAGGTCTTTCGAGGATTCCGTCCAATCACCGCTGTTTATCCTGTTCAGGTATGTCCGTACTGGTGTTACAGTACTGCTCAATCGGGAAATGTGCATAATGGAGGGATTTAGGCACGAATTGTTATTACTTTTTTAGGCGAGTATGGGAAGAGTCTGAGGATTCGCCGCAGCGGCATCGTGCCCTGAACCTGCTAGCCGAAATGACAGAGTGCCTGCCGGACATTGGCTTCTACCTCGTCTACTATGTGCTCTTCCGCAAGACCAAAGTCATTCAGGACGAAGACCGGGACGCCCTCGCCGACCTGGAGGCGTTGTGCTTTGCTGTGCGCCGGAAGAATCAGACCACCGATGAGGACGCCCAGACGCAGTACGAGGAGTTTGTGGCCAATTGTATGGACCGGTGTGGTCGTCAGGATCATCGGATGGTGGTGCATATAGCCAAGTTCCTGTACCGGGAAGCGCCGCGGGTGACCAAGGATTCGCCGCTTTTCGCGCATGCGGTCATCAGTCATATCGATGCCTGGGAGTTGCGGGCGTTATGGAATCTCGTCCTGCAGCGCCGTCTGGTGATGTTTTCCGACAAGGCTTGCGCCAATGTCGTCAGTAAGGAGGCTTTTTGTCAGTTCTTTCCTGGCCGACTGCAGACAACTTTTCTGACCGCAGAAATCAAATTTCGTTGCTTGCTCTTGTTCTTAGGGGAGACGGTGAAGTGGGAGACGATTGAGCAGACCTTTTTCTGGAAGTTGTTCCATGCGCACGAGCTCAAGACCGACTCCTGGATCATAGAACTGCTGAAAGTGGTCGATTTCAAAAAACATCCGGAGGCAGCTATTCAAGTTTTTGAGTCACTCAAAGACACGATGTATGTTGAGTTTAATGTCCGGATTTCATGAATGGTCGTCTACTAGTACCAAAGTATGTGATGTTTTCTTTGTAGACCCAGAGAAGAGGTCTTCCGGGAGGTATTACGGAGGGAACCCGACGATGCGGACGACCATACGTTTTCCACTCTGGCCATGCAGTGGTGCATCAACGATTCCCCCGCTAACGTCGCTGAGATGTTCGCTAAAATTATTGCCAAGCTGGTGCAAAAAAAGCGTCAAGCCAAGTGAGAATTTTTTGTTTTGTCAGTTTTCAATAGATCCCAATCTGTAGGAGTATTTATATACGTATTTATTTCAGTAAGCATTCCAGTCCTGCTAAGGAGGAGTTATCTCTGGAGCACGTATTGGGTCACATAACGGCAATCCAATCGTTCGTAGCGGAGAATGACAGGAGCGGCGGGAAGAAAGCTCGTGACGGCGGTATGCTCAGACTGGCAGTCCAATTTTCAACCTTGCACCGTGTTGACTCGGCATTCTGCCATTGTTGATAGGGTTCACCCAGATGCTCTACCACGCTAGCATGCAACTAGCTCTGGCGAAAGCAAAGGAATCTGCGTCACCGTCTGTTCGCGAGAAGTAAGCAACCGTTTCTGGTACATGTTGGACGGATGGATGCAGGTCGATGACTTTTTCCTTTGTTGCAGGTTTCGAGAGGTGTTCAGTTTAGTCGCGGAAGAGGAACCGGAAGAAGAGGAAGACGAAGTGAAACCCATCGCGACGAAGAAGGTAAAAAAGAGCTCTAGTGAAGAGAAGACTGGGAAGAAACGCCCTGCAGCCGGGAAGAGCACCAGCAGTCGGCCTGGCTCCTCACGGCTGAGCTCAGACGAGGAGGATGAGCCACGCCTCACAAGGCCAAAGAAACACCGCAACAAATCCCCTCCAACGGTTGATACCGAGTGATCTTGCACTGAAGCTACTGTCATTTTGACTGTATATGTCAGATGTCGGAGAGGGTGCTTATCTGGGCTCTTTGTTTGTGAACTTCTAAATGATCTCAGTTCTCTACCTTCTCTTTTGGTTGGAGACGGAGGTGTTCTCGTGCTTTACTTTTTACCGACAAAGCGGTTGTTCGATTTTGTGATGCGGTGCAAGGACACTGTGCTTTCACCATTTGTGGTGTTTGTCGGCATTTTGGCTCTTTTTGACTTTTGGTGTCGCGCATCGGTTCTTTCCTTGGTACTCAGCACCTGGATTTGGGTGTTGAATTTGGCGAGTTCCACCATGAATCGAGATAAAAGAGATTCTGTTGGTTAAAACCGCATGTCGTGCTTGAGTACTGCACCGTACTAACAGTGCTTGTTGAGTGTCCGTTTCACACGATTCGCAGA